>OX442418.1:7081875-7316875 GCA_949361645.1 Spongilla lacustris
TATGGTAAACGGTAAGATGGTGGTATCGTTGTGTTCCTAGCTTGTTGTATGCTCCCAAAGGTCCGACCGATATTATAGTAGTTCCCGGTGCAAATTATATGTTAGCGAATTATCGGCAGAAAGCGTAGCGGCATCCACGACGGTCTACTGGCTAACTGGACATAAAAGCAACTTTCAAACTAACTACACAACTAACAACCTCAGTAGGTAGAAGCGGAGGAATAGAAACAGTACATGTAGCAACAGCCATCACAATAAAGCAGGTGGTTTACGTAGATAAACATACAAACATTACGTAAACGCAATAATTAAAGTGGGGGGGGGGGGGGGGGGGGGGGGGTAGTCTCGTGCCCAGACCCAATGCATCGCAGCTGCGGATGAATTACATTACCGCTACGCTTGTATTTTTAAGCATGTAGAAGCATTCCTTGCAGAGGTACTTTGCCTCGTGTCCACTACCAGTATCGGAAAGCGCTGAGTTTGTGCTGTCGTTATCAAAAAAGGAATTGAATAGTTTCCTCAGTATTGGAAGCGTGTACATATGGGAAGCACTGTGTAGTAGCCTCCTGGAGCGAGCCACAGTTTGTATTAGACACACCACACATCGCGATTCATCCATCCCAGCCATAAGATATTCATTGCATCACATGACGTTAGATTTTATCGTGTAAACACTGTGAACAAACATTGTACGCGAATGTCTCCAGACCCTATGCAAGCGTAACGGTAATGTAATTCATCCGCAGCTGCGATGCATTGGGTCTGGGCACGAGACTAGGGGGGGGGGGGGGGGGGGAAACTGCATAAGTGCCGCTCGTTTCTCATCTGAGTTCAGTTCATAACGTCGCCTCTTAGAAGCTCGCACCGCAACAGAATTCTTTTCCTGTTGCCACCTCTTATCACGAGCAGACGCCCGCCTTTGTTCAGCATCAGCATCGTACCGAACTCGGGAGGACTCTATAACTCATAGTCCTCTCGTCGCTTAGCTTTCCTCTTTCGTAGCCGTAAAGGCATCGGCCTTTTGACAAAAACAACTTCGCTAGCTAAAAGTGGTGAGCAAAACTAAAAACACAAATGAAACTCACACCTGTTCCATGCCACACAATCCACAATTCAGAAGCATTGTCATGGAAATGGTTTTAATATAGCTAACTCTCTATATTACGTAGCGATTACGTACTGATATCTTGGCGCGCGAGAACAGCTGCAAATTACGTATATTGGTTACATGCTTTATTTATATATCTGATACCTGAAGATGTATTGTCAGAATTTTCTACGATTTTTGGTGCAACTGGCATTCTTTAGAACCTTTCCTATCTCGAGTTATACTCACCCATAAAGACGACGACTATGGACAAATTACGGTCTGGGTACGAGAACTACGAGCTTTTTTGTTCTCTTAAAGTAAACAGTCTAACGACTTGAACAAAACATGAAAATGATCGTCTTTCCATTGTGGATCAATAGCAATAAAGAGCTACACTATCCGTTTCTCGGTTCGTGAGCTATACGCGGGACGCGTTTTTTAATGATTTCATGATACGGCACAAATCCTATAAGCGAGTTACTGCCGTAACTCCCGATAATTCTACGTGAGCGCAACCAATTAATGCCACATGAGAGCAGTGCGTACATTGACATACATGTATAGCCTGATAGAAGCACTTGGGCACCGAACATTACTTTTTAAAATTGAAGTGTCCATGTGCAGTTAATTTTTAGTGTCTATGACATAATCAGTAGCGGCCGGGCGCATAATTGGAAGGGCGCCGTAAATAGATGTTTGCCAGGTCTTCAGATGAAACCGGCAGAATATACGTTCTGACTTAGCATGCAATACATGCCACAATGGGTTGCCCTATATACATGTACATATTGTATGATGTCTGACGCGGCGACGTCGATAATGGTATCACTATGGTATAATCAAGGACACTTAATGTAATAATTAAGTGTCCTTGGAATAATTCAGACAATAAGTTACAAAAAAATTTCGCTTTAAATTTGAAAACGGCTTGGCGTACTAGCTACTAGCAATAGTTCTTAGCGCACTACTGTCCTTCCAAAAGTGTAAAAAATATATAAAGTTTCAACGTTTCTGAGGTCGCTCGTTACGAATCTAAAAAATCAGTAATAATGCCTATGCAGTACTTACCGCCAGAGTTACCAGAAGTAGCGAAGTCCGGTAGAGTGCCGCTGACTATTAGTGCCTGTTTGGACCTGGGATGCACAACCAACCTGATCGAGCAATGAGTGTGCTGAGTAGTCTCATACCCAGACCCGGGTATATCACAACAGCGGATGGATTACATCACCTTTACGCGTCCAGTGCACTGCAAGCAGACTATGGTTATACGAACTATATAACTTTGGGAAAAGCGCACATATTAATTTAATTATGTGCGCTTTCTCCAAAGTTGTACAGTTCGTATAACCATAGTCACTGTCTGCTTACAGTTTGGTCTGGTTCATAAGGTTCCGACCAGCGGTGGCGGATGCAACAGCGAGTAAGTTTGCATGGTAGCATCACATTTGCTAGGGAGGTGTGCTGAATGAGCAGAGTCTCAGCAGACCTGGGGAACGAGGAAGTGTGTCAGTAACTGATGGATGCTTAGAGAGACCAGAAGCCTCTGGATGTCTCCATCAGAATTTGGTGCTATCCCTTGTGATGACCGTCCTTGGCAAGAGAGATCATCTCATGCATCATGGGGCTGGGTACTGTCTCTGACCTTTCATGGTGCATGCGACAAAACCTCTTCCGGCTGAGTTTTCCACTACCACTTCTCTCCCCACTACCACTTCTCTGAGGACAATGGGGAGGACCATAAAAATGCTGATCAGTGATTGTGATAGAAGCTGCTTTACTCTGCAGGGTTAATAGGATACGGTGCAACGGCAGCGTACATGTAGTGTGTGGCCATATCAACATCCAGCTGGATACCGGATTCCTGTTCCATAATGTGCTACCCTCCATGTATCCGCAGCTGCACATCAGTCAAAATCACACCAAGCATGTAGGCCTACACTATTTTGGAGGCGAGTATGTGCAACTGGCATTGACATTCAGTGAGGGAGGCATCCACACAATAAGCTCTTAATTGGATACCTTTTTGAGGGCCACTTCCCCGACAGTGGAGTGTAACCGGTTATCAGGGTATTCGGGTTTTCAGTAGTTCGGATATTCGCAAAAACCTATCCGTTCGAATAGTAATTTGGCATTACTCGGAAAAATCGATTATTGGATTTGTTATAATGACCGGTTCGTGCATCTCCATTCGGAGATACTTATTCGAATATCATTATCCGTTTGCGATGTTACGATAATATTATACTGTTTATAATTATATATGTACATATACGAGGGGATCCGTACCCATACCCGGATCACAGCAAAAAAAAACGCGTTAAATCAGTTATTGATTTACAATTGATTTCACAGTAAAATCAATCGCAAATCAAGCGCACTTGATTTTGCTGTGAAATCATGCGTTGATTTAACAATTGATTTAAAATCTGTTGCGAAATCAATAATTGATATGATGAATTTTTTTGCTGTGGATGCAGAAACACTGACTAACCCTACATTTCAATTATTGCATGTACATGCGCGGTACGGGTCAATCGATACTAGCCACCTTATCTCATCGGCCTCTTCACGAGTCGTTATAACGAAACACTTCCAGTGAATTCGCTCAGTACTACATTTCGACAATGCGCTTCTTTCCTATGTCAATCTCTCTGAGCCGATTATGCCGCGATCGCACTTACATGTACTAGTATCTTTAAAACTCCAAGCGGTGGTGCGTAAACTTCATTTGTGGTTCTAATCTTTTGGCATCGCCGGGTGCAATTTGTAGGCATAAGGCCACACCCAACTAGGTATGTGGTTCAGAAATGCCAACCTGTATAAATCGGCTTGCGTGAGACTCGATTAATTATTGCATAAGAATCACTTCATTAATGCATCAGAATATGCGCGAGAATGAATCACAAATATTTCATGTAACGAAAAAAATGTTTTCACACATACAAAATGAGAGTCGTTGCATGCACTATTTTTTTCTTGACGCCCGTGCCGTGAGAGGTTCATTACCAAAGGATATGGATTAGCCAGTTTTTCATATAATATTATTTCCATCCAAGCAGGTTTATTTTTTGTGCCGATGTTAAAATTCTCCTCTGCTGCATTCAGTGCTGTGGGGCAACAGTAAAACAACTTTTGCTACTTTCGCAAGTTTAGAAAAAACAAGCCATCTGCACTCGTAACAGAGCCTGGTAACAGCAGCATCACTGCCCTCACCTTGATATTCGCACGAAAATCTGCGATGGCATGCGGAAAAAAGAATCTGTATACTTAGGGGTCTTTTTGAACTGGACGGCGTGGACGCACAATACTGAAAGGAAATCAATTTCCTTTGCAACTTTAATATCTATAATTTTTAGTTTCTTTGTAGGTTTTACTGACGTATTTCGGAAGGCCATTTCGATTTTTCGTAATCTTTATAGCTTGCTCATTCTAAATTACTTTCCGAAGTTTTGACGTTGTTCTTCCTCGGTTACTGCAAGAAGAAAATCACGTGCGTCTTCAAATTTCCTGCGTGAGATCGGGTACCTCTTACCGTGTTGAGCGTGAGTCTCACGCTCAATGCGTGAGACTTGGCATCTCTGGCACCGGTTATGTGCTGATTGTAGGCCCATGTAGGTCGCTGTGGTTGTGTAGTGTGATGTGGGTAGCTGTGGTTGTGGGCTGAGGGTATCTGGTGTGATGGAGTTAGTGTGGGAGGGCTTCTGGTGTGATGTGTACATATACATGTAGGTACATGTAGCTGTGGTTGAGTGCTGAGAGACAGCCATAACTCCGTGAGTAGAAAACCTGAATAACCTAGGTGTTCAGCTGCCAATTTGTCAAAACCTATTTTGTTTTTTCAAGTATTCGGAAAAATCGATTTCAAATGCAGAAGAACCTTAAAAATCGATTAGTGTTTTAAAAAGTATTCGGAAAAATCAATTTTCATTATTCAGGGAAGGTTACAGACAGGAGTTTCGGATTGAGGTAGGAGCAGCTACAATGATACAAGTCAAACTGTATCTGAAGTGGCAGTTATGCTTGGACAATGCTAGTAGTTAGACAATCCTGATGTCATTGGCTGAAACTTTGTGGGCTTCATCAATGCAATATAACTAGGCTATGCAGAAAATAGAAGAGGTGAGCAGGCTTGTACCAATCAAGGTTGTAACCAGATAAACACTGTAGGTAATCATATTTTGTCTGAAAGTACATGTAGGCGAGGACAATACAACCATACTTTTTCCCTATATACTACATTTCTGACTAGGTATGATTTGTTTTCTTAATTGCCTTTTTTAAATTAATGTATAGCCTAAAACATGAAACTTCAAACACTTGCGCTCCTTAATGTATTGTAATATTCAAATTCTATAATACAACATATACATAGGCTGGGTGCAGTCCCAGGCAACAGCCTGTGGTGGGTGGACGATGGCAACCATGGGCCACGGCTGTATACTGGAGTCATGGATAGTGCATGCTGTGTGTGAACTGAAAAGTTGCAGTGACAGTGTAGGCTATGGTTAAAGAGCGTGCATGCTCAGGGTCATACTGCAGGTAGTGGTAGGAGCTGTGATGGTACATTAGTGATCACCAAGTCAATAAAACACTGTCAGATCACTTTCTGATGTCTCTAATTTATGCTCAATCTCACTTCTCTGAGATAATAACCGAAAAGTAATCTATCGCTATAACTCTTCTTCATTGATGCATAAAAGGCCAATATAACCAGGCCATGTAGAGAAGAATCACAGAGGGGAGCTGGCTCGTAGCAATCCTGAATCGGGGTGTAAACAGATAAAGATTGTACCTATGACTAGCTATGAATTGTGTCTGAAAGTACACAACCATATGTTTTCCTCTATACTGCATTTCTGGTGATAGTGAGGTTTGATTTGTTTCCTTGCCGTTCTTAAATAAACGTGTAGCCTAAAACATGAACTTTTAAACATATGCGCTCCAAAATGTATTGTAATACATAATACATAATGCAACATCTAGGGATCTACATGCAGACCCATTTGCTCTTCTAATACACAGCCCAATATGAGAGGTCAATTAGAAATGAAAACATCAAAAGGCCTTCAGCGTAGTATTTGGATACAGTATACATTTATATTAAATACAGACTCAATGCGTTACATCAATGAAGTTACACAAGAAGTAAGTGATTTAATTATTGTCTGTGATTGCCTAAAATATGAACTTTGTATCCCAAGGTTAAAGAATTTCGATGTGCTGATATCGAAGGAGTTGATTCAACTACAACTGTCACAGATGCTCAATTTCCTATAATAATATATCTCAAAGGAAGATCAAAACCAAAGTTATACCTCAGAGCACAATGCAAGGTATAGTAGTTTCACATTACATAAAATAACTACCACATTATATATGGATAATGTCTTGCAAAGCCACCCTTGTATGTACTTTTAAAAATTCTATATCTTTGTAATGTAGTATTTGCTCCATTGTGTACAAGTTTGATAACCCACCAAGTTAGAATCTAGGTATAAGTGTCAGAAATTCTTTAATCAGGCTCAGCAATTAATATCATTGTAAAGCCCATGACATATTGTCCTTTTGCAGCAAATTTCAAAGATACAATTGAGTAAAGTACTTAGCTGCACATTTGTATATTAAAACTCCAGAAGACAAATATTTAAGTAATTCAGATAGTCAATCATGTACATTTTGCTTGGCTGCATCAGTAAGGGACAGTATAAAGGTAGCATAATTCCTCAATTTCTTATCATGACACAACAAATTTATGCATGCCAGATTTCTTAACAGAGTACTGATTTGGTAAAGTTGATGTGATTATGGCAGCCAATTGCTATACTTTCGTTCCAATATCGATCATGTGCTTGATAACATTATTTTTATGCAATTCCTTGTACTATTCAATACCACAAATCATCTTCTTGGGCAGAGCAGTCCACACCCCCACACCCCTACCCACGTAGTCACTGGCTGGGAGAGCGGGGTTCCTCGTTAACCCCTAGGAGCTGCCTATAACCATCAGGAGCTTGATAAGGAAGAGGCAGAGTTGTAGTATTCATACTATTACCATACATTAAAAAACACATATGATTCTTGGCCTCCTCTATTAAGATCCATCTGACACCTCAGATTTGATATGTGGGGGGGAAAAAACAATTCATATGACACCAATGTTAATGGTTGCAGGTGTTACAATTTGCACTTTTCCTTGTGGCTTCAATTCAACTTGTTTCAGTTTGACTTGCACATTTACTTCCGTGTCACTACAAAATATTTGTTTCTTCAATTCTTTCGTGCAAGACTAGTAATCCAATGGATGTTGTGTGTTCAATCGTTTACATGACAGTATACAAGTACATGTATAGAAATCACCTTTTGTACTGCAGTGGCGTAGGGGGGGGGGGGGGGGGGGGGGGGGGGCAATTGACCCCGGGCCAATGTGTACCGGATAGAAAGGCTTATATTAATGCTCTTATGTTTATTGATTATACCTACGAAGAAACAGCAAGTCCGTGCATACTGTTGATGAAATTGTGTTTTATTTGAGCTGAATTTTGGAATAAGAAATAAGGCAGCAGGGTGCCCCTCCCTCTTCCTCCGTATTCGTACTTGCAGATGCTAGTTAAATATTTCGTGATCGGAACGTTAAGCTATGGATCTTTGAGCGGATATACCGTATATCGGTTCAATAACGTGGCTTGCAAGATTACAGGAAAATCTGGAAGCAAGTTATTTACTATTCTACCTGGTTTTAGCATGTTTCTACACAATTATGCTATGTTTTTGTGACTTTAAAAGTGCGAAAGTTGCAAAGCAGCTGGGGCTCCGCTCCAGACCCCGGTGGGGGAGCTTACTGGCTGGGGGTAGGCAGTCCACCACGCCATCACTTCCCCCCCCCCCCCCCCCCTAAATCCTGGATCCGCCCTTGACTTGGCCAAATGCAAGGGGGCCCCCCTTGTATCCATGTATCCGTATTTTGCCAAACACAAGGGAAAGTAGTCAGATTTGGCCAAACTCGAGGGAGACCCTCCCCACAGTATTCGGATTTGGCCAAACACAAAGGGTGAATGGTCTTGGACCTGGGGGGAAGGAGGGGGGCCGGGCACCCAACACCCTCACTACGCCACTGGCAGACAGTATCACTATTTAGCTACATGTATGGTTTTGTACATACAAGTAGGTGTACATTGGCATTGTAATTCTTGTTACAGAACACCAATAATGAATAATCTGTAACATTCACCATGGTGATTTACCCTACCTATATGGCATGTGCACATGTTCTGCATGTTCTCAACTTCAGGATGACCATGATATGTGGACCAAAAGCCTACAATTTACACTAGAGCTCAACGGCGATTATTCACTACCACTACCTCTTCCTTCTTTTGGTGGACACGCTGAATTTCATGACAGTGACAATGGAAATGAACCAGTACCATCAAGCCCTGCTCCAGGTTTGGAAATGAAGTGTATTAAGTTTAATTCAATGCATCTGAGTTGGCAAAACCTTTTGATAAAAATACAAAAATAAGCAAATATACAGCTACATAACTCCTGCATGGAAAAAATCTCTTCTGTATGCACCCCAGTATTGAAGTTGTTGTTAACTACAGTTTCTGAAAAGTGTCTCAAGGAACACAAACAAAACCAGATGTTATTTCTGCAGTCCATAAGTAGCCATATTATATTTCCTCAACTAAAGCAGCAGCTTGTCTAGACGTACTTGCAAGATTAATCTGCACCATAATGGTGTGGGACAGGCAAGACACTGTTAGGGATGCTTTAGAGCTAATGCAGAGCCGGACTCTTTTTTAATTGAATCATGAGGAGATTAATTTATAATAGACAATGACAAACTGTGTGTTTTGACCACCTTTTGTACTTTAGTGTTAAAATAATTTTGTCCTTTCTTACTTCTTCAAACACATAAACCATTATAATGATGTCAACAGGTTGCATTTGAACGTACAGTAAAATACATTATGTGAATGTCTACCTTCTAAACATCCATTTCACCAATTTAATGCAAAACGGCAGCAATTTTAGGCCAAATATGAGCATTTAATAATAATGTATTCCTAGCAATGAACTATGTACACGTGCAGCTACGTCTATCAAGATTTGGGACAATAGTGTCAATTAGAATTATGACACTGTCACAGTGATATATTGATCACCATCTCCTATTATTATTTCCACACAGGTAAGATTATTAAACTTTGTTATTCCTAATGAAACACTCAACATTTATAAAAATCATACTGCTTAAATATGTTTGCCTTGATATTTTCAGTAAATTGTCCACTTCATGTAAATAAATTAAGATACATCATCATTAGATTACCTTGCAGATTATTAATTCTCACTTCATACTTGGGATCAAAGTCTCTTTCATACTTTAGAAAGGCAGGAAGTTGTCTACGATGAAGTGGGTACCTTGGAAGAAAGAAGGAAACCTGCTGAAGAGAGAAGGAAACCTGATGAACTCACCGTAACAAGAATGGATACAATTAGATTAGCTGAGAAAATTGACAAGACTTTCACAAACTGCCAAGTTTCTGAACTGACAGAAATGCTATCGATTCTCCATCACTATGATGGAAAAGACAAAGTACATAACTATGTTAATTTAGGTGAGTTGAATGGGTGAATACTATTGTACCAACAAAATTAATCTCCTTTTTAACAATGAATATTTTTTTAATGTGCCCCTGTAATTAGGCTGTAAATTCATTGCAGTGTATTCTCATATCCCAAGGGGTTGCCATATTTATATATAGAGTGCAAGCTGCAATTGTGCCAATTAGTTTTTGATCTTTGAAAAGTATTATGTCATAGTAAATTTAATGAACAGAAACTAATTGGCACAACTCGAGAATAGGCAACTTTCCAGACCCTTTGTCCACACGAGGGTTTGCTATGCCAAACTAAAAGTCCAAGGGATAGATTGCAATAGGTACAACGTACTGCAACTTTATTTATGTTTTTAATTTAATTTTTAATAGCTACAAAGTCTTTCAGTGGATGTACAAAGGGGCAATGATGCCTCTATCATAGGAACACTTATTTCACCTTCCACTGCTGACTTTTAGGGGTGTGGTTTTTATGGTTTTTAGTGTATTATTGTAATAATTAAAATAATATATTTAAAAACCATTAAAAACATCCTCCCTTAACCCTAAAAGTCAGTACTGGAAGGAAAAAAAGTGTTCCTATTATGGTGGCAGCATTGCCCCTTTGTACAGCCACTGAAAGACGGTCGAGCAGGTAGCTGTAACTTTTTTGTGTCACCAGTGTGCCTAAGAGCCTGTGACCTAGCTCCTTCAGGAAGATCAGGGAAAGAGAGCCAACTACACCTGATGTTTCATAGGCAATAGGGGTGAAACATATGCCTGGGTGTCCCTCCAGATGTGAGTATTTGACCATTTTCCGGTCCTCTGCCTGACTGGCGACAGCACCTGCTACCATAGTGGACTGTGCCAGGTGAGAAGGAGCATAGGTGTCAGAACAGGTGGCATCCCAAACCAAAAGGTTCCCATTCTTCCATGGGACCATTGTGATACCATCAGGATGTTTCCCATCAGAGCGGTCTAGGCCTGTGGGTTCTAGTCTGCATGAGGTGTGGGAGGTGGTCAGGGCTCGATAGTCCATGATTTCATTCTGAGCAGCATGACGATAATGATGATCAGTACTAAACTGACAGCTGAGATCATGAAGACCAGACTAGTCAACTGCTGCACCACAACGCTGGCAAGAATGTGGGATGTGGGCTACATACAGCTGCTCCAAGGTGGAGACCAACTGCCACTCTAATTGTATCATTGTCCATTCTTAGGCCCAGTGAAGAGTTAGGGACAGCATGAAGCCAGGCACCAGACTCCTTCCTGGAGACAACCAGTATGTGAGCCCTAGTGATGGCATCAGAGGCTTGGTCTAACAAAGCTGCAGAGACTGCCTCTACCCTTGGACTGTCCCATGCCTTTTGGGAAAAAGATGCTTTGTCCTGAGGGGGAGATTGTTGATGGCCCTGTGACCACACAGAGATAGCTTTGTCCTTGTAAAGGAGGTCTGCTGAAAGGAGACGTGGTGGTAGGATCTTGTGGACAATGTTCTGAGAGCTGTGTACAGAAGCAAGGAAAGCTGATGGTGCTAGCTGTACAGCACTCCGAATGCCAAGGCCCTCAAGTCAAACTGGAAGTGTGGCTTGGGTCCAGGCTGCTTCACTAAGGCAGATGTTTGTGATGGAACAAAGAACAATGCCTTCAATTCTATCCGACGTGATACGATGTTGTTGGCTGTGAAAAAGCTACTTCCTGAGCTCTAGACCCCTGGTGCACTCAGTCTACTCCTCTCCATCTTCCCTATTTTGGGGAGACAAGATCATCTTGTCAGCAGAAGGTGTACAGCAGGGAGACCTTTCACTCTGCACAACCTGATCTCTGAGCTGACCTCTGAACTCATATATGCTAGGCTATTTGGATGATGTCACCTTTGGGGGTAGCCTTACTGATGTCCCATGATGTTCCGCGTTTTGAGCAGGCATCAAAGTAGCTTGGCCTAAAGCGGAACCATGCAAAGACTGAAGTTATCACCAATGACCCATCTATCCATTCTGACATGCTGCTGCTTTTACCCAATGCGCAGTTCATAGACCCTCGCTATACCACCTTACTGGGATCCCCAAATGGTGATATCAATTCTATCACTGCCTCAATCTCCAAGAAGACAGGGCTACTAAGTTTAATGGGTGAGAGATTGCAGCACATTTTCTCACATGATGCAATCCTTCTACTCCATAATGCCTTTGCCAATCCCAAAGCTTTTACACCTACTGCGGACATCATCCTGTTTTCTCTCAACCACACTTCAATGCTATAATGATAAACGTCGAAAAATTGCTAAAGTATTGCTTTAGAAACAGCATATCAGGTGGTAGAGAGTGCAGGTACTGTCTGGCAGCGTGAACTGCAGCTTCTGCTCCACCCTTGATTTCAAAACCTAGCTGCCGTGGGGTGAGTAGAGATGACAAGTTATCAGTGACTTTGTTGCCAGCAATCTTTGCAACAAGGTGGCATAAAGTACAGCCAACAGCAATCGGCCTTACACCCGCATCTTTCTTTTCCAAAGCAATCAGGTTTGCTCCGAAGAAAAAGGGACGGATAGAGGTAGGAACCTTTCCCTGGATTACTAGGCTGTAAAAAATAAAAGAGAGACAAGGCTGTGAGCAGTGATTTACTTCCATTGCCAGCTGAAGGTCCAGTCAGATCCTTGAGATGTTGTGGCCTAAGACCATCTGGACTACCTGCAGAGCCATTGGGGAAAGACCTAATTGCTCTTGCTACTTCCTCTTCAGTGATAGTAAGCAAGGTGGATTCATTGTCAGGTAAAGGTGGAATGCAATTATCTGGAGGCGGTAATAATAACAATAATCATTATTACA
This sequence comes from Spongilla lacustris, assembly GCA_949361645.1. Lineage (NCBI taxonomy): Eukaryota > Metazoa > Porifera > Demospongiae > Spongillida > Spongillidae > Spongilla > Spongilla lacustris. The sequence continues at coordinate 7,094,394 of OX442418.1, forward strand.
AGTTAGTAGAATTGCAAATTTGTAAATAATAATCAAGGAATAATTTAACCGGGCATTGCATTTTGCGATGCAGTTTTTATAAGGTGCGATTCGTGCGAAACAACTTTAAAACATTGTCGCAGAAAACTGCAATGCAATCTATCCGCATTTGCTCAGTGTAAGTGCTATGCGAAGAGAGTGTACAATGCCAATCAAAAAGGTGTCTGTACAAAAGGCTGCTCGCGCAACGTTGCATCAGCGGGATTGCGCACACTCACGTGACATCGATCGCGACAATTAATGTCAGCCTGGTTCACAATATGACGCAAGTGCCCACGATGCAACGCGATGGGTTGACGCAGGAATAGAAAATATTTCTATTCCTGCGACGCGATGCGACGTCGCAGCGATAAACCACACCTAAACCACGCCCAATACTGGTTGGTTATTAATAAATAATTGCCGGGCCCAGGGCAGAGTTTTTTTTTCCTTTCATCGCGTCGCATCGCGGGCACTTGCGTCAAATTGTGAACCAGGCTTAGGTGGATTGATCTAATATTAAAACCTTTAATTGTTATGGTGACCTCATTTTGGGGAGGGGGCAGCGATCCGAATGCTGCTATTAATTCCTTCAATGTGTTTGTGTTCAAAATGATGAACCATCACACATCTCGGCGGGAACAAATTGCTATGCAACTGAACCGAGTTGCGAATCAACTTCAATTTTGTGTAGCAAAATTGCTGTGCAAATTTTTTTTAAAAGTAAATTATTTCTTGAATAATTCTATACCAAATAGAAAATGTACACACAGAGACTACCTAGACGATTAAAATAACAATAAAATACTACAAAAGAAACACGAGAAGCAGTGCTGAAACTCATTCTGGCAGGTATGGAAGCCCAGCTCCATCTTCAATTCCCATCCTTCTCCATTTGACTCTACTGCTGTGAATGCACAGATTCGTAACACGAAGGATAGCAAAAAGCATCCTTGCATGCACATAGCCCCACACTTCAGTGTTATACTCGTGCCAAATTATGGTTGTTCATGCTACCTAAATGTATTCATTACAAACCAAAACGCAAAGGTCGACACCACAATGTCCACCGAGATGTTGTGTTCTATGTGACGTGGACAAAGGTGAGGTTGCAACCCTCTGGAAATATGCCACCACCCATGTCATTTCTAAGCCAAACTCCACTCAGCACACAAACCCCAAGAAGAATATCAAGACGGCAAAAGATGGACTGCCGGAGAAGGCCTGTCAAATCCTAACCTCTTCTGGGCCTCCTTCCTACTCCTCCATCCATCACCACACCAACAGGTGAGGTACTACCGCCTGATTTCAACATGATTGCCACACAACATCCTTCCCTAAATCAAGATCATGTGGCCCTACAGGCTTACAAATACAGCACTTGTTAGATGCAGCCATGTTTATTTTCCTCCATCTGTGCTTCCCTTAGAGATGTAGTTAATCTCTTGGTAGCTGGAAAGGTACCTCATCAGGATGCTAAGTTTACGGCAGGCGCCAACCTTACTGCATTGGACAAAAACAAACAGGGCTCCACTAGTGACATTTGGCTCATAGCAGTAGGTGAAGCAATACATCGTCTTACCAGCAAATGTCTATGTACCATCACCAAGTCAAAGGCTTCTGACTTCTTCTCTCCACACCAGCTGGAAGTTGCCTGCCCTTCTGGGGCAGAAAAGATAATTCCTTTTTTAGATTGACTTACGCAATGCCTTTAATATGGTGTCCCGCCAGGCTCTTCTTGATGAGTGTAGTGTCCACTTCCCAGAGCTGGCACCATGGGCTCACTGGTGTTATGGGCAACACCCAGTTCTGTTCCACCAAATGGGCATCACTATCTCAGAGATGGGTGTTCAGCAGGGTGATCCCCTAGGTCCTCTCCTTTTTTGTTTGGTGCTGCTGAAGATCATATCTACCATTGGAGTGGACCCTACCTGCAACGGCCTTAAATTTCATTCTTGGTACATAGATGACGGTGTTTTGGCTGGACCCTCACAAGCAGTGAAGTAAGTCATCTCCATCCTACATAGCCAAGGACCACCTTTGGGTCTTTTCCTCAACACATCAGAGTGTGAGCTTTTCAGCAAGAGTGATCTCAGCACATTCTCTCCAGACATGAGGAGGTCCGGTGTACCAAATATCGAGATCCTTGGTGCCCCTATTGGTGATGACAACTTCTGTGCTGATTTTGTGACTCAGAAGTGGGAAAATGCTGGTAAGCTGCTTACCCATCTTGAGGAAGTTGGAGCTGTTGACCCACAAGTGGGCTTGCTTCTTCTACAACATTGTGGCAGCTTCAGCAAACTGGTCCATTTAGCCCGATCCACACCTCTGTCCTTGGTAGTAGAAGCATTGAAGGGGTATGATGATGATGTCCACCAATGCTATTCAGAATGTACCTCTATTGACACAGTTAAGCCTCAGCAGTGGAAGACTAGGCCTTCATTCCTTGTCACATCATTCCTTGGCTGCTTACATAGCCTCTTTGAGTGCATCTGACCAGGGATTTACTGATGATCGGCACCTCAATCATGCAATCCAGCTTTATAATGCCATCCTTTCTACATCTGACACCATCTCAGACATTGGCATCACAGAGTCAGTGCATGGACAAAGGGTTCTGTCTTCCAAGCTCGAAGACCATCAGTTCATGGAACTGCATAACTCTGATAAAGCTCATCTACAGTCTGCATCATCACCCCATGCTTCAGCTTGGTTATACAGAATACCCTCATCTGTATCACAGTCCCACCTTGAGCCCAATGAATTTCAAATTGCTTTGAAGTGAAGGTTAGGCATTGGTGTCTCGGAAGGATCTACACTGGACCACCTTGGCCATCACTCCCTGACATGCAAACGTGGTGGTGATGTGGTTACATGCCACAACAGATTAAGGGATGTTTTAGTGCAGTACTGTCACCTGGCACATGTTGGCTGTCCACTTGAGATGGGAAATGGATGGGGACCGGAGAAGAGCAGGACACGGCCAGCTGATGTTCTGATTCCTAATTGGTCATTAGGCAAGCCAGTTGCACTTAACCTTACTGTCACATCACCTCTCAATGCTTAGATAATTTCCGAAGCAAGTGTGACAGATGGGTCTGCAGCATATGCAGCAGAACAGAAAAAACACATTGCAAATGACCCTAAGTGCAATGAGCTGGGTTCAGTCTGTGTCCCCCTGGCTGTAGAACCTTATGGGTGTTGGAGATCAGAAGCCAGGCAAACTCTATCTCGACTTGGATCACGTTTAGCTTGTCAGCTGCGTTGTTCCAAATCCCAAGCTATCACCTGACTGTATGGAAATCTGAGCTTAACTCTGGTACGGGCAAATGCTACAGCTCTACTAGCAAGGTGTGCAGGCTGTAAGGATGGTCCAGGTGATGATTTCTTACAATATGTTTTCACATTTGTGTATATTATAATGTATGCTTAAATTTCTTTTTTTTAATACAAATAATTTATAATAAAATTAACTCAGAGGCACTTCTGTGACTTCAGTCACCCAAACAAGCCTCTCCTCCAAGCTGGATGACCACCTCTTCAAGGTTCTCCTGGACATGTCCTCCATCGCTGACAAGGCTCGCTTGCTGTCTGCTTCCTCCCCTGTTACTCTGTCAGAAGGTCTTGGACTCCATCTTGACCCCTCCCAATTTCAGGTTGCCATCAAGTGGTGGCTTGGCCTGGACCTTTCCTATGGTTCATGCTGCCCACTGTGCCCTGAGATTGCCTTGGACCCACTTGGCCACCATGCTGTTACCTGCAAAAGGGGTGCTGATGTGGTTTCCCGCCATAACAAACTGCGTGATGTCCTTGCAGAGTCCTGCCAGCAAGCTCATCTGGGTGTCCAGGTGGAAAGGGGTAATAATCTCACCAATCACAGCCACACCCATCCAGCTGACTTTTTAGTTCCAAACTGGGTCTAAGGCAAGCCAGCAGCTTTTGACCTGTCTGTCACATCTCCGCTTAATCCTACAACTCTTTCGGAAGCGAGTGTGATAACAGGAGTAGTTGCACAGACCACTGAGCTGAGAAAGCACTCCTGTAATGACACCAAATGTAAGGAACTTGATTGGATCTGTGTACCATTGGTGGTGGAGTCGTATGGAGCCTGGGGAAAGGAGGCTTTTGGAGTCTATCCCCCAGCTAGCTTCTAGACTAGCTACTTGCTCATCCAAGGCAAAGTCAGTGGTTCTTACCGAACTCTATGGGTGGCTGAACCTTCACCTGGTACAAGCTAATGCAATTGCCATCCTTCCCATAGCATAAGTCAAAGTGATGTAGGGTAAATATAGTTAGCATTATGTGTACATTGTGTGTTGTCTAGTATATGTTTATATATCAATGTATTTGTGTATGTCCTTTTATCCATTTTGTTGTTTCTAAAATAATTTTAAAAAGTAAAAATAATATTAATAATTTCAGGGGAAGTGAAGTCCTTTTCATATCTACTTCAACGTCTCACTGTAGCCATACAGCAAGGTAATGCTGTCTCAGTCCTGGGCACCTTTTCTAGTGAAGATTGCATTGTTTTTGAAGACAGTGACACATATTAAATAATTATTCTATGTATATATTCTATGTTGCAACGTTGTATTTAATTTACTATAATAATAATAATAATAATATAAATAATAAATCTACAACAATTGGGTCATTTCATCATCATCAGGATTTCAGCAAGGAGACCCGCTGGGTCCACTTCTTTTTTGCCTTGTGCTACACACGCTAGTGATAAAAATAGAAACACATAATGCCAACCTTTTAGCCAATTGCTGGTTTCAACATGATGGTTGTATTGTGGGTACACCTGGGCTTCTTGCAGCAGTCATTAAGCTGATCCAATCTGATGGTCCATCACTGGGTTTGCATATTATTGGAAAAATCTGAGGTGGTTTATTTGAACAAAAAGTTTGAGTCTGATGATTTCTTTCCAGAACAGATATCAAAACATGATCAGATTTTGAGGTACTTTGGGTACCTGTTGGATCAGCAACCCACATATTGGCTTTTTTACAACACAAAGTGGAGAAGGCCATTAGGCTTATGGAAATGTTAGAACAACTTGATGACCCCCAGGTGGCATGCACTTTATTGAGAACTTGTGTTTCTTATGGTAAGTTTTGTTATTACATCAGAACAATTCCACCATCTCTGGTAAAGGAAGCAGCATTATCTTTCTATAATTGTGTGCGATTGTGTTTTCAATCAATCATCTCCAGCAATCTTTCTGATAGTCAATGGATGCAATGTACCCTTGATCTTAAGCATGGTGGTTTTGGTTTGAGAAAGGTCAGTGATTGCCAACTCTTCCACAATCAAGGATCATATTTGCAGGTATGTGCCTTCAGGTGAATGTGCACACCTAAAGAAAGCTGTTGAAGATTACAACATCACTGTTGGTCTATCAAATGGTTAATGCACTCCTTTTTCCAGTTGTGACAACACAAAAGAAACTGTCATCCACCATTGATGATATGCAATATAAAATTCTGTAACAGCAGTCTCTGCTCTACATGCTTCAGCATGGCTTTGAGTGATTCCAAATGAACAACTTTATCTAACACTTTCACCACATGAATAGAGAGCTGTAGCTAGATGGTGGTTGGGGGCAGAAGCTTTTAGTGAAGACTCCAAGTGTCGGAAGCAGTCCATTTTGCCATCATGACCAAGGCAGGTCTGGGCACCATGCAACTGTTTGTAAAATGAATGGCGATCTTACCAGACATCACAACGCTATTCGCAATACAATTTTTTGCATGGCTTCTCAGGCAGCCCTTACACCTCATCTGGAGAAACCATACATTCTGCCTGGTATCAAGCAGAAACCGGCTGATATTTATACTCCCAACTAGTCTAGAGGTGAACCTTTAGTAATGAACATCACCGTTGTCAGCTCTACACAGGTTCAACTTTTAGATTATCACCATACACAGTCTGAAAAGCTTTGTGCTGCTCACTGGAGAGATGAACAAATGAGGAAGAAGTATGAACAAAGTTTAGATGCCGAACATATACTTCTTTTTCCTTTGGCTGTTGAGTCTTTTGGTGGTTGGGGCACAGCTAGTATACCAATTTTCAAGACTCTGGCTAGATTGGTGGCCAACAGATCAGATCATCCAGTTTCATCAGTGTCTTGTTGGTTATATCAAAGGCTTGCCATTGCATTGCAGAAGAACAATGCCCGTGCAATGATTGCTAGGCAGCCTCTTGTTTAGTGTAGTTTATTGTGTTTTTTTTTTGTTCTGCCTCAAGTTTTGTGTGCATGTATACATATTCATTTGTGCTTTGTACGTATGTGTGTATAAACATGTATTGTCAATTATTATCAATATTACATGAAATAAAAATAAGGTCGAATTTGTATTAGTTGTCACGCAGGAAACAAGGTCACTGCAGGAATTCATCGATTGCCACCACTTCACAGCCTCCTGCTGCTATCTCACAAGAACATTAGCCCTCCCCCACAACTTCCCAGCCTTCGTCCTTATAACCTTCCGAACAACAACCACCTGTGCTGCCCCCCCCTACTTTCTTCTCCGCTGCCGCTGTTGTCTATTGCAGACTTTAATCCGTCACAGTCGCTACCCATTGAATCATTGCATTCCCAGCAGGTATTCATTGCTAGTCAATCAGAGCCACATTTGCCCCCTCATGATATTCAATTGGCTCACCAACAAACCTTAGTTAGTCCTTACCAGTCCCCTTCTCTACGCTAGGCGCTATTGCGGCAATCCTCAACGCTGAAACCCAAGCTTCAAAAGATAGGATATTCTCTGGAGCTCGATCTAAGAAGCACTGTGTTGTGGAGGGGTGTTTAGGTTTTATTGCTCCCTTCATGTGTTGTGCTCACATGTCCCTCCATGCTCAAGGCATTCTACCAGGTGCGATTCCTATCTCGTGGCTAGAGGAAAATGACTCGTACATATGCTCCCACTGCTCCCAGCCAGTTGCTAATTCAAGGATGTTTTCTCACTCCAGAAAGTGCTCATGTGTCGAGGTCACACTATCTCAGATAGCAAACGAACCTTCTAATTCCAATGACCTGTCCTTCAACATTCAACCCTCTATGACCCTTCCCACCTTTGAAGAAGTCTGCCAATTAAATCTCCTTACATTATGGTTCATTCCATCCAAGTCAAGACCGGCCTTTGCTAAAGCACTGTCATCAGCTTTGAGGTGTGTCATTAGTCAATGACAACATCTGATTCAAGGCATAGACTCTAAGCTACTTAGGGGGTCACAGAAAGCCAACTTAAAGCTTGTGGAGCTGAAATGGAAAGCAGATTAAAATGAAGCTATTGTGACCTTTTCAGGAAGAGATGTGAAATTGATAAAAGAGCTCACAATTTGCAGGTATCAATGTTGACAAAATGACCAAGGGGAGGCCCTAACTCCCAACCAAACTCCTGAAATGAAGAAAGAGGCATGCCCCAGTATGCACATGTAGGATGGGTACCATAACACCGTGCAGCCCAATGGAGCAGATCTGGAAAACGTTGGGCACATCCATGATGAAGAGCATGCCTTGACACTCAATCTTGAGAAATAAAAAGTCATTTAAACAAATTGCACATGTAGTAGTTCAAATATAGTGCATTGCCTTTAAATAGAGCACCTTTGCGCTTACCTGTTTCAAGACCTCTCCAACAGCAATAGGTATAATATCTGCTGAGGAAACAGATTTCAATTTGTTCAGTGTAATCATGGCACTGGGCAAAAACTTTGAGACCTGCTAATTAGATCATAAAAAGTTAACAACACTTCTAAGTGAGGAGCAGGTGAGAAAAGTAAGTGGAATTTATCAGCATTTAATGTACTAGCAGCAGTGTCCTTTATGAAACTAACAATAGTCGGTGATAGTGGATCTGAACACATATGTGGGATTGAAGAAAAAGGCAAAGAAGTGCTTTATGACCTCTTGCAAAATTCCACAGCATTTAAACCACTAATTAGAAAGAGTGTGGCTTGTAACCTTAACAGTGATTGAAAAGGCTAGTCTAATGACAAGATGCAGGAATGGCTCTCAGGCCTCTTCATCTCAGCAACTATCTTGAGGCACTCTCCAATCTTTGTGTCAAACATTTCAAATCATTTACCACATGTTTTCTATGGTCAAATACCAATGCTGTTGATCCCTGCTCTCCCAGCTGCTTCAGACCAATTAGCTGTAGCAGAAAATAGCATCACCCTACATTTATGAATCACTGCATGGTGTCCCAAGGTGCATGCATGCGTATGAGTGCTATGACTTCGGAACTCATCTAGTTGAATGCAGACCTAAAGCTACCGGATCCTAAAAAACCAGCTTAATGTTTGTGAAACTGAAATGGAAATCAGATAAGGTTTATCATTGGGACCCACGGTAGTGGGTCCTATGTAGGATTGGCTTCGTGGGCGTGGTTTTCGATCGAGCGTTTTAAAACGGTAACGAAGCGTTGCCTTTACTCGCCAGCTCGCATATAATCCATCACAAACATGACAGATATGCACATATAACATGAGCTTCGCTAAACAGTGCCGTTTACGTGGAGTGACAAGTCGGTATCAAAATTCCGCCATTTTATTTTGTTCTCCTCCTCCGTCTTCCGCTCATCACGTATAACTCGCGACAGAAACGTCGTAAGACGACGAGATTAGCCTCAAAAAGTTGCATTTGATTTCCAAACGTGCCCTTTCATACAAATAAGACCTAAAGTTGTTAGCTGGTGATGAAATGCCGTGAAATGACCCAAGCAGGTGCAATTCATTATCGGTGAAAATTCTCGGTTGCCTAGCAGCTTGAAATACGACGCGTCTTAATTTACTGTTGCCAGGCTACGCACAATTCAGTAACGTACGTTTAAACCAGGCGGTTGAGTCCGTTCTAATTCAGCAAAGGACCAAGCCGGCCAAAGAAAACGGCTCGAGCTAAGCAAGGAGAACTCTGAGTTTAAGATATCCGAAGTTCAAAGGTCGGCCTATCAATCAAATTTAAAAAGTGGCCTATATATACTCACACAAGAGGAATCTAAGCGTCCTATACATAGCAACAAATACACTAAGCCATATATTATATTGAACACTCCTGGCAGAGAAAAAAAAAAGGCGGGGGGGGGGGAACAAGTAAATCAAAAACTTCTCTATCGAGAAAGTGATTGGTGGGATGTAGGATTGGTGGTGCAAAAAGCAAGGAAACAAGGTACAGTATGTTAAAATGAGGTTTGGTAGGATCAGCAACTATAACAGTCCTACATTTGCAAATAGGCTTCTTCATTTGCAAATTTAGGACTGTGAGTTGTAGGATCCTACCAAACCTCACTTTAACATACTGTACCTTGTTTCCTTGCTATTTGCACCACCAATCCTACATACCACTAATCGCTTTCTCGATAATTTTTATTTACTTGTTTAAGAAGGACCAATAAGGTAGCATGAATAAATGGTTGCCCAGTCTAGAAGACAATTCTTTCTGAATCTGGTATTAATTCTACCAGAAGATTACTGCCTTTTTCTATATCCATCAAATCATTCAGACATGAAGAAGGCACAACAAGCCTTCCCTCTTTGTGGAATATATATTGCCAGAGCTCATGCAAGCACTTCTTTGTCCCTTCCTTCTTACATTCAGATCCACCATCACTGGTATTATTTAGCATCCCTCTAATTGATTTTGACACGCTTTGATTTACCTGCTATGATGAGCAGTGATCAGAGAGCCCAGAAGAACTATAGGATGCAATGTAAGAAATGAAGCACCAGTTAAGACCAGAGGAAGTTGCTCTTACACTCATACACTTCAGCAGCAGTGCAAAACCAATTACTACTTCATTGTCCTAGGACTCTTATGATGCTGTTAAATATTAAATGCACAGCTATCATCCTGGTGTAAAAACATATTGACCTCCTTTCTCAAACAGGTAAAATGAACATTTCACCATTAAGGTAATCCTGGGTGAAGATAGGCTGATAACATGAGGAACACATCTAATTAAATAGGAATCAAATGGTCACGTCGTGTTCTCGTACCCAATATTTGATAACTGCTAGGTTGAATGCACGAAGTCTCTAATTTGGGCATCACATACACTACTAGTTCCTGTTCAATTATCAGTTTCCAATATTGCATTATGGTACAAGTAGCTATTTTTAAAAAATTGTAAGCAGCTAAAAATTAGATTATAATCAATTATGTGGTATAATGCATGCAAAATTTCATTCCCTGCTGTATTTTCCATCTAGAGGTGCTTTTAAAGGATATAATGCAGCAGGCCACAGAGAACAAGTATGTACAAACTATATTTCAGTCGGGCATCAATAAACTTTTTTTATTTCAGTCTAATTAGCACTGAAGCAGACTATGCTCCACGGCCTGAATGGGCTAAAGCAAGTAAGTATGCATTCCCTTTCGAAATCTCAAGTGTGCAGTATTGTATTTTATCTCCTAACACATGCACATATAGCTTAAGATTATGAACAGAATGACAAGACCAATCTTTGATTTTGAAATTATTTCTACCATAAGAGACTATTACCCTTTATTTTAAAAGGTGGTCCACATTCGATTTAATATTGTAAAAAGAACAATTTGGTAAATGATTATACCCTACGCTATCGAGAGTTACGGCAGTAACTCTCATATAGGATTTGTGCCGTATCATGAAATCATTAAAAAAAAACGCGTCCCGCGTATAACTCACGAACCGAGAAACGGATAGTGTAGCTCTTTATTGCTCTCGAACCAGAATGGAAAGACGATCATTTTCATGTTTTGTTCAAGTCGCTAGACCGTTTACATGTACTTTAAGAGAACAATAAAGCTCGTGATTCTCGTTCCCAGACCGCGATTTGTCCAGTCGTCGTCGTCTTTATGGGTGAGTATAACTCGAGATAGGAAAGGTTTTAAAGAGCGCCAGTTACACCAAAAATCGTAGAAAATTCTGACAATACATCTTCAGGTATCAGATATACAAATAAATCATGTAACCAATATACGTAATTTGCAGCTGTTCTCGCGCGCCAAGAGTACGTAATCGCTACGTAGAGTTAGCTATATTAAAACCGTTTCCATGACAATGCTTCAGAATTGTGGATTGTGTATGATTGGCATGGAACAGGTGTGAGTTTCGTTTGTGTTTTTAGTTTTGGTCACCACTATTAGCTAGCGAAGTTGTTTTTGTCAAAATGCCTTTACTAAACGGGCTTTACGGCTACGAAAGAGGAAAGCTAAGCGACAAGAGGAATACCTCCTAAATCGAGATTATGAGTTAGAGTCCTCCCGAGTTCGGTGCGAGCTTCTAAGAAGCGACGTTATGAACTGAACTCAGACAAGAAACGAGCTTTTAAGAGATGAAAGCTTGGCGCGCGAGTTTCGAACTAATGGAACAGCTGCAAATGCCGGTAACATAACTGTAAACATTGTGTTGCTAGGCAATAAACGTGTACATTGTACTACATGTATACCTATATTGGCTATATACTAGTAGTCACTTATTTAAAAAAATGAATGAAACAAGATATAAAAAACATTCTCTCTGAGAAAGTTAGTGGTATATAGGATTTGAAGGCAATGGTGGTGTAAAAAGAAAGGGAACAAGGGATTCAGTGGAGATACAATGATTATTCCTATATTTAGCACTGTATAGAACGTCATTACAAATATGTTGCTAAATATAGGAATAATCATTGTATCTCCACTGAATCCCTTGTTCCCTTTCTTTTTACACTACCATTGCCTTCAAATCCTATATACCACTAACTTTCTCAGAGAGAATGTTTTTTATATCTTGTTAAGGAATTAAAAACACACACTTATGGAACAGTTCCTTATGTACTTTTACAAAATCATTACGTCAGTTGATGTTTTTTGAAACATACACATCTGCACATTTTCATTCACAATGTGAAAGGGAGCATTCAAATTTGTATAATGAGACCTTCAAGTTTCTCTTAAAATATACATTGAACATAAGTGTCATTTAAAATACCTTGCTCAGTTGTTTCATGATCTCACTGTTGTGTAAGCCTTTCCTGCTAATACGTTTATAATGTATCATGCACAAGTAAAATTTACAATGTTCAATAGTGGAACGTGTGCAATATGTAACTGATTAAAACTAATACAGAGTTTTTCATGGGTTTGGCTGTAAATAACTGCGCATTATAAAATAATTCTACTGACCAAAGCACTTACTCTCTTTTCTTCGAAACACTTTCAATGTTTGTGTTACACAACAAATGGAATGTTTAAAATTCCAGCATCAGTTAGCCATTATTCCTTTATACATCGCTATAACCATATTAAATGTTACTGTGTTATGCTGCGCTAAATAGTGGGATGACTAATGGTCCTTTTGAATGACATTTCTACGTGTATAAGGCACTTGGCTTCTATAGATATCACATTGCAGCACCAAATTAGTTAAATAAATTTATATGGAACAGAATTAAAAGGGATAAAGCAGTACCCGATGTTTTGTATCTGCTACAATAAGAAAGAAAGAAAGTAGATAGTTTTTAATGATTTCTATAGAAACAAAGGATGTAAACATCTCTGAACTGGTGAATACAGATGTGGTTGCTCATATCTCTCCCTCGTCACTAACTGAAATGCAGAAGATCGGAGAAGGTAAGAATGATGAATATGTGCATAGCTTTTATGTGTCCCATAGGGTTTTTTGGAGAGGTATTCAAGGCAGTTTTGGTTGGAGAATCCGATCCTGTTGAAGTGGCAGTGAAAACAATCAAACACATCTCCAATAACACTAAGAAAGCAAGTTTTATAAAAGAAATGGCTAGACTGTCGCAGCTGATTCATCCTAATATAATACAAATGTATGGCATTGTAGATGAAGGTATGTGTTCCCTCTGTTCAGATGTACTTATTATTGATCCTTTTATTATTTTACAGGTGCTTTATTTGAGTTCCCTGCAATAATATTGGAATATTTACCACTTTCAGACCTCAAGGCATTTTTGACAGTGAGTCAATACAGAGTGGTTTAAGTACAATTTCTAATCATACTTCCCCCTTAGAATAATACTCGTCCTCATACTAAGCTGGTAAAGTATATGATAGATATTGCCATGGCAATGCATTATATTTCGGAGAAGGGATTGATACACAGAGTGAGTTATATGACACCAGAACAAAATCTAGGTATATCATGTTACTTTGCACAGGATCTTGCTGCTAGAAATATTTTGCTTGATGGTAATGAGCTGTGCAAAGTTGCAGACTTTGGTTTGCTTCGAGAATTACCTGATGACAGTGATGTGTATGTGGCTTCATCTAACGATCCCTTGCCTTTCCGTTGGATGGCTATTGAGAGTCTCACTGATAAGCACTTCTCAGTAGCATCAGATGTTTGGAGTTATGGTGTTCTGATGTGGGAGATGTTCAAACCAACAAAATTGCCATATGAGGAAATGGGACCATTTCAACTGGTTTCAAATTTGAAAGATGGATATCGACTTCCACTTCCAAGAAAGATTCCACCAGTGTTGGGAAGTATAATGAAAGCATGCTGGCTAGAAGACCCTAGCAAAAGACCCAGCTTTCTACTAATCTGCACTTTGCTAACCACGAAAGCTTTAATGTTGAAAGATGAGGACTTTGTATATGGTACAGTGACCAAGAAGTGAACTCAGTTTCAGTACAGCAATAATTTTGTATTCACCAAACATGTCATCAGTTGTGTATTGTAGCTAAATTTAGTCCTATGGCATAAAGTTGTGATTACATGAAATTTTGCTCATATCTATTGTTAAGTAAGTGGGTTAAATGTTGTAGCATACATGCAGGTGCAGATAAAATTATGTGGTTTGTAATACAAGTAGTTTTACTCATCCTGAACTCTTTGAGGATGCTAAGTTCACATTTATAAAATATGATAAACGCGAGTGCAATGATTACTATCTCAATATTTTTATGCATATGCAGTTGTTTATTTAAAGTGTAGGCATTGAATTTACGTATGGTTGTGAAATATCAATATGTGTCTCCATTGTGGACAGGAGTCTCTACTTCTTCCAAATACCACCTCTAGTGTCAACATGTATTCAAGTGTCCCAGCATTGATTTTCCATCAGCATTGTTCCTTCAGGATAACACTATTTGTGATGAAGCTCATCTTGCTACAGTTGCTGTAAATTTCTTAGGTAACAACTGATGGAAAGTATCCTTCAACAACTCAACCCTTTTGCCAGGTCCCATGTCCCCATCTTTGCATCCTGGCTATGGAGACTCTTAAGTGCAAAAAATGCCTGTGTACTATGAATTTGGTCAACAAGCTCTATTTCTAACATGCTGAAGGCAAGGGGCTTGAGCCACATTAGCAGAATACAATAGCTCAATCTGGAAGGCAGTTAGATAAACCTTGAACAGTAGCATGGTTACTGACAGACAAAATTAATACATGTCTGGGTTTGCAAGACAAAAAAACTGCATTCCAGTTACTAATAGTAAAATGCTGGGATATCGACTATTGAATTAAGTTTGCATCTGGATTGAATCCAATTTGTACTGATGACACAGCTGTATAACCCAAAATGGTGTATGAATACAAGAGCAGATCCAGCAATGGATTCTGATACCATACATTCATGCAGTGATAAAATTGCACTATTAATTATTTTGGACCTACGTGTACATCATAGCCATATTGTTTCTTTTTAGGAAGGCATTGCATGATAACTAATAGCTCATTCAAGTTTTTGAAAGAACTTCATTGCTTTTCTTGTAACAGCACATCCAGTGGACTTTCTTGAATCAACCTTCTAGAAGGAAATCGAGGAGCATGAAATGCAAGAAACACAGCCTATATGTGTGGACACATAATTTTTAATTCATTATGAATTCTTCGTTGTTACACACCCAACAAACATATGTATTTCAATCTAGACTTCACAGTGTGAATTTTTCTCATTTGTATACACTATTTGGCAGAATATTTATATGCCATCCTGGCCTTTGTGCACATAAACCAAATTATATACTCACTGATTTGCAAGTTAAGTGTATTGTATACAATGAACAGTTTGTCTTTTAACATCACCTGAATTTGATTTAGTTTTGTGATTCATATCATTAGCAGCAATACATGTTCTAGCATGTGATTCAAGCAATTGGAGCAGCAAAATATTCTTTTATAATTATATTGTTGTATGCAAGTGTCAGTGACTGTAATCAAATATAATATCTACATAAATAAATACACTTTCATGTATACAATATAACATCTTTTCAAGCTTCAATTCAGCTATGAGTCTATATACGGAGTACAGTCTGAAGATTGTTCTGTCTTCCAGTATTCAAGTGCTTGCAATTCCGTTTGTGAGTAGCTGAGTTAATCCTTGGCTTTCTTGATGCATCTTTGCAGGATAAATTCCTTTTCCTCTTTCATTTCACTCTCATTCCAGCGACTCTCAAGTCATTTTTCTTCACAAAAAGTGTTTGAGAATGAAAACATACTACTGAGCAAACGTTTGCTTCCTTAGTTTCACTTTTTTAAAACACACAAGCATACCCACATTGCAATACCATACATACATGTATTTATAATTATAATTTATTATATATTTAATTGAAGATCGTACCTTACCACATTGGTGGCTATTGAATTTTGTTACCATCTGCGGTTCCAGTGACCTGAAGTATTTCTTTCAAAGTTTAAGTACAATATACCACATTCTAATCACTACCTTTCATCACCCACTACTTCCTTCATCAGCTTAGCATCCTGAGACTTGGCGGCATCTAATCAGTGAGGCCAATTCGTCATCTTTTATTGTATTCATTTGATTCGAGTTGGACTTACCATTCGTTCCTTTCAAACGTCTAGTATCATTCGTGTTTTGAGACTACAGGGAAAAATAAAATTTGTCACACAAGAAATAATACATGTATGTACAACTCTTACAGCTGTCTGTGACCTCTGTATGGATTTCACCACGCTCAATTCGTTCGCGCGACAATTTGTCTTTCTATCACACTCTGTGTCCAGCAGTGTTTCAATTTGTGCTTTCACCAAAGCAGCGCTCAATTCTTTCATTACTTTCTCATAATCCTGTACCTGAAGAACGGAGATAACCAGTGCAAGTACGAAAACATAAAGGCTTTTTACATAATACATCGGGTGCATAAATTACAATGCGCATGCGTGAACAATGACGTAAGACGCTAATTGCCATATCAACACTATAGCAAAGTGAAAATGTGCCAACATCATAACGATTTGCAACATCATGCATGTAACATATAGGTGACTGCGTAGATATTACTTTTGATATAGCCGTATAGGTCGACTACAATCCCAGCTGTACAGTATAGCCTGTATACGTATAAGCAAATCTATATACACATGTACGTCTTCACTATTGTACCTGTATTGTACAGCGACCAATCACTATTTCCGAAGGAAAAAAAAAAGCCATATGACAACACTCATACGGTAGAACCGAAATATATACCGGTGTATATATACATTAATTCTGTATCTATTAATTAAATATAAAACAAAAATTATAAAACATTTATATTCGAATACTGGCGACGAACCTGCTGCTGATTTGAAATCTCTGTATCTGTTTGTGACGCTTTCGACCTGCTGTGCAAGCAACAGTTCCCCATTATTGAAATGTAGAGGGCCAAATGAAATGTTAAAAAACGCTATCGATTGGTGCTTGGTTACGCGCTTGCGCAGAACATGATTTGAGTGCATGTATGTTTGTTCACATCCTTTAAATATAACCACTGTACTGTCCATAGGCAGTTGTATATGAGATCAACTTCTTTCTTTTAATAACGAGATCGTACGCTGATACAATGGTCAGTGAAGCCACTACTAATCCAGAACAAGATGACCAATCTGGAGTGCGACATACCACTGGTTCGTGTGCTATTGATGCTGCTGCTAGTGCTGGTACGTTGCAGATTAACCAATACAATAAATAGTGGTAGTAAAGATTTTAATATTGTGTAATGGATAATTTGTGTGTGTGTGGCAATATGCAAGGTAATCAAAATACAGTACCTGTATATTGTAGGTTTACAAAGTTATAAGTATTAATATGATTTTCTGGGACTGGGCATAGGCATAATATCTAAGAGCAATAGATACCTAAACATTTGTGTATGATGGAAACATATTATTAAGAGCTTTTAATTCCATAGAAGCAGCATCACATGGTCGACAAGCCACTGCCTGAGATGAATTTTTAAAAATGTAATTGGCTTGCCAGTGTGCATTGTATAGCTACTCCAGATTTGGTCTTTGTTTAGCAGCTTACAAGATGATGTCATTAAGCAGGAAGTAAATGACAGCAGTTTGTTGCTACAATCAACTGCAGGACCAAAGTCAAGTCTATTTTGTACCACCCCCACATCTGCAAAACCATCTTTTCATCAGCAGAACATGTAATTATGTGTTACACATAGTAACATAACCCTCTCTAGTGTTAATAAGAATGCTTCTGAACATGAAGCCAGTAGCAACTAAAAATTACTTTCATCAACCAATGGACCACTCTCAAATATGTGAAGCCACTTCTAATCCAGAATAAGGTGACCAATCTCTTGTCCTTGGAGTGCGACATACCACAGGTCCACGTGCTGCTGATGCTACTGCTAGTGCTGGTACGTTGCTACATACACGTGTTGTTTACAAAATAAATAAAAATTACAAGATAAGCAGAGGAAAAAATGTGATGGCTGGTGGAATTTATGCTCCTTTGAAATGAGGCATTGATATATATATATATATTGATGACAATTTTATTATGTTGTTTAATGACAATGTCCGCTAAAAATGTTTTTTACACATTGCAAATTTGACCTTCTAGAATGGAGTTATAGAATGGAATCCTTCTCTCAAAAGTTACAATATAGCCTTTTATAGACATTTAGGGTAATTATTTCCCAAGGATCAGGTATTTGGAATATTTCTGGAACTTACTTTTGTTGGTATATATTATTACATTAATTATCCATGTGTGCTGTGCACTAGCTGAATCCATTAGAGAGATATTAATACATGTAAGTGTTGGTCTGTAATGCCTTTTTCATTGCAGCACATTATGCCACTAACCATGTCATTTTTTTCTTAACTTGCAATTCTAAAGAACCAGAGCTCGATCAACAAGCCCTTGCTGAAGGAGATAAAGACAAGATGGAGTTAATGTAACTGCATTTGCAGTGCGCATTTTGTCACAATTTTATCTTTACTAACTTTAGCAGGTCTCTTACACTTAATGATAATGTCACTAAGCAGGATTCAAATGAGCTCATAGTTGCATCAAATATCACGCAATACTCTTCTAATGAGTTTTTATCCCTTGATGAACTAAGAAGTACAGCCACTGTTGAAGATGAAGATGAAAGCATGTAATTAATTTGACATTCATTCTCTTATAAGCTATGATGTATGTACATGATTCACTCTTTTCTTAATATCAGGATGTCTTTATCCAATTTACAACCAAGATCCTGGAATTCATTATCAATGATTGGACAGAACTCAAGTCAGTTGTCTGGAATCCCTGGTTCTACAGTACCATCACACAAACAAAATAAAATAGCAACTGCTAAAGATGAAGAAGAAAGCATGTAATCATTTTCATTTGTACATTATTGTCCGCGCTTATGATTGTGTTTCACTCCTTGTCCCTACACATATTAAGAAAACAATGTGACAATGTGCAGAGCATCAATTCTACAATCTCTAACATATTTGTGGTGCTCACCAGCCAAGCTACTAACAACCTTCTAAATCAAGAAGGTGACCACTCACTTGTAGTGCCTTTAAATCCACATACTACTGCGCTGATTTTACTGCTGGTACGTTGCTATGTACTGCTTATCAATTAATATATAAGTAATCTTTTGTTTTGACAGAAAGATAAAGGGCTAAGAAGTGTAGCAAGTGTTGAAGATATATGATTATAGTAAATATTTTTTAAACATTATAATGTTATTATGTGTCACAATATGTATGTATGCGTATCTTATTTTATTGTATGCATTGTACATGTATGTATTATATAGCTATGTGTACTACAGTGTAGCAAAACTCCCTCAACAATATTTTTATAAGTTGGGGGGGAGTACCGTCGAGCGGTTTGGGCTGCCAAGTTGGATGGCGTTGGTAAAAGCTGTGGAAGACAGAAATGGAGGGAGAAACCCAGCTCTAGCCAAGAAGATAGCCCAAGAACACCCTCGTGAGTGCTATAGTCCAGACCTTTGCAGCTTTCACACTTACCGAGCTTCCTCAAACTTGCATTCAGGATTGTACATGTCATTTTGCTGCAACCGAGTCCATTCCGTTAGGTCATGCTGTTCAGGAAAGCAGAGCACTGCACCAGCCGGAGTATACACACTTACAGCTGTCATCACCAACTGAGAAGAGGGTGCTTATAAAAGACTTTCTTCAGGTATGGAGGAGAGTGTGTATCAAAATATTTCATCACCAACTGAGGAGAGTTTGCATCAGAGGCATTTCCCAGCAACCAAAGAGACCATGTATGAACCACTGTCTGCACTAGATGAGAGGAGTATATATCAGCAGCCCACACGACAGGAATCAATTGATGGACACACCCCTCGAACAGCCTGTAGTATCACAACAAATGGCTGAACACATTACATTAACCCATCTTTAAGCAGCTCGGGTGCAGTAAAAAGAAAGAAATATGTAGCTACTAGCTACGTGTGTGAATCATTTATTTTTGCAAAGACTCTCAGAAGACACCGCATCACGGTACCAGAGATCTATACATGATCTCTGAAGGTACGCAGCACAACACAGCACAGCACTGCACAGACACTGGATTATAATTTATAACTATATCAATGTCCTGTTTGGAGTTGATCCCAGAGGGTAATACGACTCTGCTATGAACCACTGTCTATAAAATGCATAAGAGTCTCGGAGACCACACGCAAATGGGAAAGGTACTTCTCATTTGTCGCAAATAAAAATTCAAGCCATTACAATGACATCCAAAGTTACCATCATGGAAAGTGCACTATAGTACTGTGATAAAATGGAATAGTTTGTCCAGCCTAAGCAGCACAATTCCATTGCTATGACAACACTGTAAGTAGAAGCACAAACCTGGTGTGTGAGACAGTTAAACCAATTGGATATCTACCTGAAGATTCTTCTCCAACAGCTCTTACTTCTGAACATGTAAGACAGCAAGATAAAACTTTGCCCCTTCCACATCACAACATACCATCATGCAATAGTGTCAAGCTGTAGTCATCCTCAGAAAGCAACTCGCTAGATATATTGGCTGCATCATTCAGTTTCATAAGAACCACAGCAATGTATCCTTCACCTAGGGGCTTGGATCATACAATATTTATGAAATTCATGTACACAGAATACATAAGAATGATGCTTACATATGAACACAATATGCAGCAAATGACCTCCAGACTTTACAATATCAAGTCATCCCAAGATTAAAGGTTTACCTGTGCTGAACTCCCTTAGGTGCACATGTACATTATGCTCCAAAGTACACCAGCCTATGCACATGCACATGTACTTATTGCAATATGCATATGTGTTGTATTTACTACACACAATCATACAACAGTGTCCTTAAGGGGTGTAGTTGGAGGGGGAATAAAAGGAAAAGGCCCAAATTTAATGTGCATTACGTCATAAGCACCCCACATGCAGACATACTGTTTCAGCATCACCCCAGGTATGTAAACAATTTCAACAATACAATAATGCACAGACTGGTTGCTACAGCCCTGCAGTATACAGCTGGGACCAGCACAGTTATGCTTGTGGTACATATATATGAATGTAGCAGCCAGGGCTACAAATGTGTGTAGTGTTTAATTACCATCAATTGGGGGGGGGGGGGGGGGAGAGCCAGCAAAACAATAGTTCTGTACATGTGTGATACTAATAGCCTTTGTGATTGAACATTTTTGTTGTAAAATCTAACCAGACAAAGTGCATTGTGTGCTGAAATATCAGTTTCAGAACTGTGCTCCTTGAACACAGTTTTTAAAACTCACAGTTGTGAGCATACATCTTAAAACAGTAAGTGCTTAACAATGCCAATGCGTCGGATATCCTGATTTCAGGGGATACCATTTTGGTGGACACTAATCCAGGGTGTTATGGGTTAATACAAAGCATTACAATATATTTATTTGTTGCAAGAATTAAGGTGTCCTTCAACAGATTAAGAGAGCAAAGCCCTGACTAATACTGGGCATCTACACGTATACATATTTGTTTGTAGCAGTGGTGTAAAAAAAAACAAACTATTTTTGTGTGTGTGTGTGTTCTGCCTTTCACGCATGCCATTATGTTTGGTGGTTTTGCCATTGCTCAGTACCTTTTCTGTTTGGGCTGGCCAAATCCATTCACTGCTTCTAAAACATGTTCCTTGTCTAAGTGATGCTACCTAGAGCAATAAAAGCTGTTTTAAGAGAAGCAAATGGACATGGGCCTTGAATGTTTTGGCCCAAACAGAAAAGGACTTGGCAAATTATTCATAACTGAGATACAAATATTTCTTTGTATCATACAGCATCTTCACCCAGGGCATATAAATATGGCACAGCCACCTAACCGTATACACCACCAACTTGAATATTTTTATTCACTTGTACAATTGTTCTAATTATGAGGCAGTGTAGAAGCAATACATACATTGAATCATATTTGGTTCCTCTGGATAAGTAAAACATTGTATGTACAAGTACATGTAGGTGTCCAATTAACTACTTCACAAAATTATTCAGCATACATTTATATGTACTGCCTTTTCACCTTACCTTCCTCACCAATAGCGAAGGGTCAGATAACAACTTTTCGTTAACCTCAATCAAAGTTCCTTTAATGCAGCTAAAAGAAGATATGCTTTAATGCAACTACTGTACATGTACATGTGTAAAATAAGATATGATCATGCGATGCATGATACAATAAAAACTATTCAGTCAAGGTAACCCATCTACAGGTACCATGACATTGTCCACCTTATGTACATGTACATAGTGCACTTTCCCACCTTACCTCTTCAGTACAAACTTCTTGCCATGTGTAGTATGCACAGTACATAGCAAACCAGCAGGTGCCAGCTTCTGTCCTCCTTGTGCTATGGTCAAGACAGCGATGCTTAGGCAGAACACCAGACACTTATCGTAAACTTATTTTTTCTCTTTCCAGATACTTGACTCTTAGATCTATCATGCTTTCCAATCTGGAAATCAATTTCCTTGATGGTCCCTTCCGGTTCCTTTACAAGTTGATGACTTGGAGCAATACATATCAAACACACTCTAAAAAACGATTTATTTAATTCCTATCCATCATTGAGTGGGCCAACTCACTTATTTGAGTGAAAGAGTACACATTGGTCTTCATTAACACCATCTACACCTACAAAAATGAATTCATTATTTTGTGTACCGAAGAAATATTATTGAGAGGGGGAGTTATTGTGAGAGAGCAGGAGAAAGGAAGTACTTTAGGGTGGAGTGTGGTGAAGTAACTATTGCTGACAGGGGGAAAATCTTCTACAGAATCAGGGATTTACGGTTCCAACCCCCTATCCATCCCCTGGTTGGGTAATTCCATATATATATTTGCCACCCTTTTAGCATCATTGTCTAGTTTGGACATGCTACTTTCCCCATGTGTTCTCCCCATAGGAGTATGCAAAATTGCTGTACATTTGTATACCCTATAATGTACAGCTTTTAATATACGACAAATTAAAATTTTCATTTTTTTCATAACCTTGGTTAACTCGGCTGAGCATATCCTGAGTCCTGAAACATTCTGATAGATTTGAATATATCCAAAACATTGCTAAGATAGAGGTCTACATAAGACTAATTGATTTTAATAACTACTTGGTAAGTTACATGAATAAAGTCATGAATTTGTAATGAATTGTGACCTATCCAAAAATATGAAAATACGAATCACACCAGACTTGTACCATAGTTAGCTAACCATACCCCAAACATATTTAACTGAAAAGCTTACTGGGACACGTATTCTCAGGGCTGGGACAGCACAAAAAGTGGCTGGCAGCCATGTTATGTTTTGACAGTACCTTAGTTGTGTAAACTGCCCTATGTAAACAAATAGTTGCAAGGAAGAATAACATGGCTGCCAGCCACTTTTTGTGCTGTCCCAGCCCTGAGAATACGTGTCCCAGTAAGCTTTTCAGTTAAATATGTTTGGGGTATGGTTAGCTAACTATGGTACAAGTCTGGTGTGATTCGTATTTTCATATTTTTGGATAGGTCACAATTCATTACAAATTCATGACTTTATTCATGTAACATGCCTAGAAGTTATTAAAATCAATTAATTTTATGTAGACCTCTGTCTTAGCAATGTTTTGGATATATTCAAATCTATCAGAATGTTTCAGGACTCAGGATATGCTCAACCGAGTTAACCAAGGTTATGAAAAAAATGAAAATTTTAATTTGTCGTATATTAAAAGCTGTACACTATAGGGTATACAAATGTACAGCAATTTTGCATACTCCTATGGGGAGAACACATGGGGAAAATAGCATGTCCAAACTAGACAATGATGCTAAAAGGGTGGCAAATATATATATGGAATTACCCGGTTTGCCCCCAATTTGATCAACCCACCCCCTGGTTTACACATGCCGTGTCAAAATAAAACTACATGGCATGCCATTTAACGATGCAGAGGGAAGACTTTTATTTTTACCCACCCTCTATATTTTTATATATTCCGAAACCCATACCCTGTTGCAAACTTGGCAGCAAATCCCTGAGAATAGGTGGGAACAGATTATTGAGTGACAGTGGGGAACATGTGGGAATAGATCATTAAGGCAGGAAAAGAAATCATTGTGGGAAGGAGACTTTATCCATGATTGAAAGGCAGGTGGCAAGGGATCATTGCAAATACCTCGTGACGGAGAAAAATATTTTGTATAGTAGCGCTCAATCACAGTGGGTGGGGAGTCTTTCCAGTTAGTAGCATCTTCAGGGTATTCAGGATAATCATTCCACAACTCAAGTGTCATCTGAACACCTGCAAACATGGACATACGGATTTAATGGCCACACACATACACACACAACCACACATATATCTATGCCATAGATATACAACATAGTACAAACATATACGCGCACACACACACACACACACACACACACACACACACACACACACACACACACACACACACACACACACACACACACACGTAGTGCACAGACGACACCACAGCAAAAAAAACAACAAAAAACGCATCGAATGAAGCCTTGATTTCCAATTGATCAAGATGTTAACATTTTGCACCAGAATGTAAGTGACAAATCGATTGGAAATCAATATGATTCCACCCCCCTTTTTTTTGGCAGTGCACGCGCATACACACACATGCTGCCAATGACACAAAACCAAACGGAGTTTGATTTCCCAGCGATGGAAATACATTTATTTGTTCCTAAAACACGCAGGTGATGTGGAACAAAAAGCCACACCGGTAGCGCTAGCTAGTTCGCCATGGGAATCAGTTCATTCCAGGGTATTTTTGCGCACAATCTTTAAATACTAATTGAAGTACCGAAAATTCATCATCAGATAGAACTGAAATTCTACAAACCCTGCTTCGCCTTTGCAGTACCTAATCACGGTACTTCGAGGTACCGGTATATTAGCCTCAGTTGAACAAAGGTAAAATATATATGTATAAAACAAAACCACCATACTCTTTGTCATGTAAATATCTATGACAAAGCAACATACTAAAACGGTGTCTGCATCGTTTTATTCATTCATTCATTTTTATCTCACTTACGTTCCTATTGCATACAGTGGGCATTGATTAGAATTACATGTAATACTCGAGCATAACCAGGGTCGGGCTGGTCTCGCGCCCAGACCAATGCAACGCAGCTTCATTACAGCAGCCGCGATGCATGGGTCTGGGTACAATCTAACATCATGGTCGGGTTTGCATTGAATTTTTAAAACCTCGGATCGGATCGGCTTAAATTAAAGAAGTATAGAACATGGTGAGGCTATACCAGTACATTCTGGACCTCACCCAGAGGTGTCTGACAGTGTCATGCATTGCCAGTGGCGGAGCTAGGGAGCTGGGGGGGGGGGGGGGGCTTGGCCCCCCCTTGCGATTTCATATGTGTCAATTGCAATGTGTGCCCATGTACATGTGTTTAGCAGCCTGTGTGCCTCCTATCCAATAGCTTTGTAGAACACGTCACTCATCTCTTTGTCGATTCTGTCTTGATTCTTGAAGTTAAATACACGGCGAAGCTTGTCCGAACTATTTTTGGAAAAATTAGCGTCATTGTGTAACAAGTGTTAGGCGCAAATTGTGAATTTGCGCAATTTATAAATTGCGCTGCGCATTACGTGAATCCACGTAGCGCGCAACAATTTTTAAATTGTTGCGCAAACTGTGAATACGTATGAAGTTCTAAGAATTTAAGACTGAGAGTGTGGCCAACTGGCCATTCTGCCCAGATATTACTTTAGATCCATCACACAGTAAGTTTTTGTTAGATTCACCCATGATAATAGCATGAAACATGACTCTATGTGAGAGTCATCGGTGATTGCTATTTTTCCAAAAAGTGTAGTCTGAAGCTGCCACACCACAGAGGCACACAGTTGCTTGTCGAGCTACCACCAGTGGCGGAGGCCCCCTACGATTTCAGCTTTACAGTTACGTCAGCACTCTGCCCCTCCCCCTAATACACTAACACAATGTGTTAATGTGTGCACATGCCTGTGTGCCTCCTCTAGTACCTTTGTCCAACGCGACGCTCATCTCTTGAAGTTAAAAACATAGCGAATACTATTAGTCGTTCCATTCAATCAATTAATTATTCCGACATCCATGGACCATGCACTGCTGGGTGCGTTACTCAGTAAATTACAACATTTTGAAAGGCAAGGCATCTCAATACATCTGTTTTCATCAATCCATTGTACTTATTATTATTGAAAAGTAAAGTGGGTTTCATGAGTACGCACAAATGTAGCCTAATTATACCACTCTATGAAACTGCACCAGCAGTGTAGCACGGATATAGCTATATGTCCTTGTGATATGCAGGGCTTGAAACGATCGAGGGCCCACTTAAGGGTACCTGGTGGGTACTCAAAGGATACGTTATACATGAGCTTGTGATCATATGAAAACATTGGGAGGGGGGGAGGGGTTTTCCCCAGACTAGGGAGACTTTGGATGAAATAATGTAAATCTATTATGCAACATTTTAAATGGGAGCTTGACAAAGAAATAATGGCAGAGCCCAATACATCCTACACACATCACATCAGGGACAATGTACCTTAGACATAATGTATAGCATGCAGTACTTAATTCCAAATGAAGGACAGAAAGTGTGACCTAATTCATGTAGAAAGATAATTACACCATAGAAGACAAGCTCACATTTGCGCAAAGTCATTCAAAATTAAAAGTATTTCCTCATAGAACATTTAATGATAGTTCGCCATTCTTTAATATGCTGAAGCCAATGAGAATGATCGCTTTCCAGTTTATAACCAGATCATTCGTGCTGAGGACATGGCAAATTGGTGACCATTTCTAGTGTGATAGGATCTTTTGTTGGTACAAAGTTGGTTTAATGATGCAAAATACATACTTTCTAGTAAGCAAATCATCAACCTTGATATATGGTCCAGGATTGGTGAATCAAAGCTAGCAAATAACATAAGCATTATAATTAGCCAGCCAGTTCATTCTTTAGGGCACAGATTTCATCAACCAACAAAGAATACACAATTCAGATAACTGAATGTAGTAGTTTCTAAACTATTCAGCTTTTGAATATATGCAAGACTGTGCAAGAGTTTCCAACCATTTTGAATAGTCTTCAACAGCAATATAAATCACTTTCGTAATCAAAAACTGCAAATGACATGAATGGTAACCTCAGCACTCATCCACAGTGACACATAGCACATACCTCCACTGCTGAGGACACAGCTGGAGCCTGAAGCTCCCATGGACGCAGGGTACCTAACACCTTTATCATCTTTCGTCTTGACATCTTTGCAGGGCCTACAGAGAACATGTACTCTGATACTCTACGGAGGTCTCCAAGGAGCTTGCAACAGTACTGGTCAGTTTTCACATTGGGAGGTAGCATTGCATAAAGATCGGAGTACCTGCATATAGCATATATGGATGCTGCAATAATGTTATACCATTTATTTCTTACAGTGATCATGTCCTATGTGTGTATTTCAAACATTAAGGGTTATAAAGGCTACCTGGAATATTAAAAAAGTTGTAACAAATTGTGAGGGTCTTTCAACAGCTAATTTTATCACAATAAATTATGATTATTTAAATTTTCTATATTCAGCAAAATTTAGCAAATTAGTTGTGATCATAATAGAAATAAATGTACTCATTTCTTCTACAAGAGTTATTGTCAACTAGTACATAAAACCAGTATTGAACAAAACCAGATGAAATGGGACTTTTGTAATGTTACAGAACAAGCAATGTTTGCATTGAAATGTACATCTACACCATACACGTAGTTTTCAAAGACTTATAACTCTGATAGCTGATGAGTAAGAACCATTTTTCTTGATAACTAAAAGAAACATTTAAAAATCACCATAAGCCCAATTTTTGTTGGAGCTGCCCTAGCACATGCATGCACAACCGAACCTAAACAACTGCTTGTAGGTATAACCCACCAATTACTTTAACATTACAATGTACATCCATGATTGTACATCTACTTTTACACTACTGCACACAAGGTTTGCCATCTTTGCCAATAGCAACTAATGGAAACGTTTTGCCATTGAAAAATAATGACTCGTTAAAATAACTAAACGGAAACCCCAACAGCATTTTAGTTGCGACATAAAGTGAATAGGGTTATTGAGTAACTTACCAACTGTAATTCATAAGAAGTTTTTTTCTGGCCATTGAAGTGCTTTCTATGTGAACACCATCTCTCATCTGGGACAAATCCTCCCAAAGATTCCCTGTTATCTTCAGTCCCGTAAATCTTTGCTGCAGAGCCTTGTTGTGATCCCTGTGTATTCAACCTCTGCACTTATATACAAATTAAATGTGCCAAAATACCTCTCCATGCCAGCTAGTTGTTCATGTACCACCATATGCCTCTCTTCATCCACTTCTGAGAATTTTTTTGTCTTTTCAGCTACATCAAGTGACACAGGCACAGAGTCATATGAAGTCCCATATTTTGCTGAATCTCTCATTTTCTCATCAGCTTCCTGAATCAAAGTATTAAGGCGAGCTCGAGTTTGCTTTTTAGAGTAGTTAAGTTCCTCATCCAACATAGTAATAAGGCTTTCCAATTGAGCAGGCTTAAGGAGAGAAAGTCATTGAGTACAGAGTTGCATCTAATGATTTCACTCACTGTCAGTTTTTTTTGTTTTCTCATATGCATGATACCACCATCACTCTTACTTCTTTTGCGAGCTGCCTTTGAAGCACTGCAGATATCATTCCGAGACCCAGCAGAATTATCAGGTGCAGCATTATCACTAGGTTGTGTTGAAGATATAGCTGGTTGAACTGTTTTATTTTGAGATTTCTAATTTAAAAAAAGACAATATCGTTATTAAGATGCATGTGCTACACTTAGTATTCAGCAGTTCATTATTACTTGTTTTTGACCGCTAATAATTGTTTCCCATTGAGATAATAGAGTCTCTTGTCGCTCTGCAGTTCGTTTGCCTATTTGTTCATTGGGCTTAGGGTGGTCAAGTCGCCAAAAGTCATGAAGAGATGGCATGTATCGGGGTGATGCCATGCGCATTGCTTCTAATACCCACAGAATCACACACAAGAAGTAGTACCATGATGCTACACTACATAAGGGCAGAGAGAATGAAAGTATAAGATCTGAACAGTACAACAATGGGTATAAACCGTACTCTGTGTTTTGTATATCTCTGTGATCATGCATAGTATCAATGGCACCAGCACCCTCTGAGAGATGATCAACTGCTTTTATGCTGTTTCCATCCTCAGTGCAATGGCTGTCATGGTCACCCCTCACTGCCTTTGTGCTATGTGAAAAACTGTCAAACATAGCAGTGGCAAAGCTAAAATGCTCACTCTAACTTTTCTGTAGGCCCCTGGAAATAATCAGCTTCATTGTGATCCAGTAATGGTGAAGTTGGCATCCGTTCAGGGTCTAGCTCCTGACAGACAACACCTTCCTTCCAATCTCTTAGTTTGGCTTCAGCTTCTTTTGCAAATCTCAGATTTATCTCCTTTTCCTGGGGAATTATAAAATTAACAACTACTCTGCTATTCCATTTTATTACACTGCAAACCTTTTCAATTTCAGCTTCCTTCAGTAGTTGAAACAGACCTCTTCCTTTCCTAATCAAAGATAGTTTAGTCTCCACATTATCTAATCTATCTGGCAAACTAAGGAGTTTGGTTGGAAATTGAGATGATGTTTTAGCTCGCAGTGGAAGCTTTCCTAGAGCTGGGAGTGTGGGCTGTTGTTCTCCACATTCTGGGTCTGCCACTTTGGCCTAACGATTTAATAAAGTTGCCGGTAATGCACACTTTTCAAAACATAGAAATCAATCAAAGGAATGACAAAGTAAAGGTAGATAAAAGACGTTACAGATGGCCATCAAGAATTGTATTATACTTCCTATCATGAAGTTTTAACATACATTCAAACAATAGTATCATATCCAAAACCTTTTCAAACAAATGACAACTGGATATTCGGTCAATCACCTACATGTGCAAAAGTCTAATTAATACCTCGCCATTCATTAACAAACTGGATGATATGCAATATATACAGCTATATAACATGGCACAACAACAATACCATTTATCTTCTGTTATATAAATATTATTGAATTAGTTACATCCGCTAGTATGATTAATTATTTAAAGTACATTCATGGGGGCTAACAAATCCACATGCTAATATTATGGATGCATAATATCTAACAGACGCTATTGGTAGTTTGTGAAACTAATACCTCTAATTAACAATTAGGAATTAATAGTTACGTGCAAAATTTGAAATTTACATCAATGTTATGATGTAAAACTATTCCCTTTGATTAATAATTTTTACTTTCCTACTGAATTACTAAATTGGGTTAATTTTATGGCTTCTTTTTTTTTTCTACGTATGATGATGTAAAACCTGATGTGCAAGATAATATAGCAATTCAGCTCTGATGAGGTGTAATATTATACATAACTTGCTTTGTGATGTTTCAGAAGATTATGCTAATTTCTGTTGCCAAGCTAATCTTGCTACTAAAATATACTTTACATTAACAATTGCTATTAATAATATATTGCAGTGCACAGTTTTTAATTAAGTTTGTCTAATGCAACTTACACAGGTAACCTCTAATTTGAAAATCAGCCCAAAATTAGTTAAAAATTAACATCATTATGATCAGGTTTGGAAGATTTTATATTTCTAACTTCTAGTAAGTTTTAGAATGAAATATGTGCTTGATTATTCCATCTTGAATACTTTGATTGAAAATTTCCCTTACACCTCTTATCTCTAAATCTAAAATATTATACAGTGTTAAAGTACATCATCTGCAGACTATAAATTTTTATTATTATTCCACAATACATGTAGTATCAATAAAAATACATAAATACACCCTATTATTACTACTGGTCTGGTACAAAACATCTGGAGAGGATGGCTACAGCGTTGGCTCTAACTAAGCAGAGGTTCAGCCTGCCATATAGCTCAGCTAGGACCACAGCCTTAGCCCTGTTGCAGCTGGTTGCAAGGCGAGAGGCCAGAAGTGCCAAAGACTCCATTGCTTCTGTCCCCCAAGCACCATATGCCTCAACCACCATGGGGACACACATAAATACTTTTTTTTTTTTAACTAAGGTTAATTAATACTTGGTACCAACAATAATATTTAAAGAGAAAGTACTTAAATGGCTCTGCTGATACTGGGTTTCATCCTTTTGCCTAATTGGTCTTTCTCCTGTTCAGGTGCTTTTTACCTTTAATTAACACCAACTTTACATCTAAAGTATTTGGAGGTGGGTGAGTAACAAAATAATAACACCGCTTTGAAGAAGTTGGCCGAGCATTCCACTAGTTATGGAAGCTAATGGTCCAGAGGCTATCAAGGGATGTTCAGCTCTTAATTCACATCAGATGCATTGGAATGGGCCATTTACACATATTAGATTAGGAAGGTGACATAAGCCCCAGGCTTTGAACTTAATTTGACTCATATCATAATGGCTGCCCCTCATCTCTAAATGTACAATGTCCATTGTACTGTAGCACCTGAGTGCCATAGATTTGCTTCTGAGAATGTAAAATTGTGCATGATTTTGTACTTACAGATATAAAAAAAAAAAACATTATGTTAACTACGTACAAAAACAAAAAGTATAAATACAGTTGTTATACAATCCCTGATGCTCAGAAGCCTGTACACTTTTTGTCAGGACCAAATTTTTAGGTACCCTGAGAAAATCATCCTTGATGGTATATAACTTTTTTATGTTTGTGTTCATTTGTGTTAAGCTTAGTTAGTGGGTAAAAGATGATGTGCATTAAACTTGTAAAAGAATAATATAAATGATAATAGTGCTCAATCATTGATAGTATTCTTGTGCTATACTGCAATCCAAATTATTATTAAAACATAATTGTAATCAAAACCGTCAAGTATCAACACATCCAAAACTCTATTATGAACAGCTTATAATCATTAGATAAATCATACTTAGTATTAATGGCATTGAAGACGCAAGCGTAATTACGCTGATATTGATTTCATTCGAGCAATAAACCCGAAATTATGATTATGTGGGGACATATGTAACAGATATAGCATGTAAGCTAGGCAATAGCGTCGTTCCGCATTGTGCTCTAAGTCAGCCTCAGCCCGCTTAGCTAAGATCAGAAACACAGTCCGATTGCTTACCTGTTCAAGTACATTGGATTGCCCAAGGCCCTCTACAAACAAGTTCTTGTCATCTAAAGTCACTTTGCCCACATCGTGATACGGCTTGTACTGAGAGCCGTGGAAGCCGCATAACAACTGAGCATTGCGCCTATACGTATGGATTGCAGTTATAACAAATGGTAGAGAAACACTTCGTACCGTTGGTAAGCCTCTCTCCAAGCCTCCTCTCTAGTTTGCTCCTCGCAGGCGTACTGGTTCTCCGATCTATTCACCACCTTGCTTCGCAAGGATGGAGCAGCAATTGAAGGATTGCACCTAATCACTATCTTTGGATACTTCTTTTGATCGAGTGAGGGCACAACAGGCTTGCCGTCGCTCTTGCATAACAACACAGCCATGGAGTTGTTAACTTAACAAATCGTGTTGTTATAGCAACCAATAATTTTAACACCTCAATCAACTATAGCTATGAATCACAGGTCGAACAGTACTCTTGCTTATGCGCCTGTCATTGTAACATGGGTACCCCCTCCCCCCCTCCCCCCCCAAAAAAAAAATTGGGGCCAATGTTGGGATTTGTATCTATGTTTGTACGGGATTTGACACCGCTAATTGGGTTGTGGTTCTTTCGTTTGACAGGCTATACACGATCATTTGACATGGAAGAGGCGGATCGGAGATCGGTAAGATAGATACGGGGAATTTGACCGGTTATTAATCCCCAATGCAACCGTGGGCCTGGGGCATTTGATTTAATAAAGGTCAAGGGGGGGGGGGGGGGGGGGCATGTTACAATGACAGGTGCATTAGTCCGGCGTAGCAGGCCCTCGCGTGGCCTCTGTCCACACAAGGGCCTGCTACGCAAGGCTAGCTCTTGCTCAGGTATTGAAGTTCCCAATAACAGGCACAGAGGCACTGCTCAGGCTGAAGTCTAGTGGTCTATCTACTCTTCCATGAAGCTGCTGCTATTGTTGCCTCAATCCTTGCAAAAAGTTGCAATCCATACTCCCTGGCAATTTGCACTGAGACAGAGCTTGTGTAATTCAATCACATCATACATGTATTCTAGAACTTGCTTAGCCTGTTATATATATATAATGCATTGTACTGATTCGTCTCCTGATATGCTTTTCGCCTAGCGGTGATGTAATCCTTCGATCCGCTACTGTCGTATGTGGGTCTGGAAACGAAACTATGTACTATAATTATATTAATCAACCATTGACCTCGTTATTCGGGATACATCTGGCTATGGGATTTGTGCCAAATCCTTACATCGAACACAGGGTGATTAATCATTCTACTTGCTGATTAGTTACTTGGTTGCTGAAGAGAACATTTGTGCGACTTCTTATCTACGCCAATATTAAGGCCCGTGTCAATAGCACACATTCTACGCATTTGACTACCAGTACGAGGGCTACCAATTCCACTAACAAGCCAACGTCCAACCACGCAATGATTCACTCGCTTCATAATGACCTTGAGCTGCATATTAAGAAAAACGTAGGGGCTACATGTACGGAACCCAAAGCTGAGGTCGTCCGTCATCGTGCATCTGCTTGCAAACAGGGGCGTAGATGCTGAAGTCATATTCTTTTACACAGGAGTAGCATAAATCTATTTATCATGTAGGAGACTCTAGTAGAGATTTTAACAAGGGATATAATTTTCAGTACCCATTACACACTTGAGCCAATGGTATATTTCTTGGAGATAAACCCCAAACGCAATGTTCCATTTCAGACTTTGGATTAAAAATATGAATGATGGAGATTCTCCAGTTTTCATCATGCTACTTGCTGTGACCTCCACATCATCTTGTGATCAAGGCAGGGTGTAGCTGGTGCTGCTGTTAACCTCAACACAAAAATCACTTAGTGTACACATTTAACACAATGTATTTATTTATATACTATTCTGTCCACTTTCTCTTAACCCCTGCTGCAACAGTTTTTTGAGAAGCAGTCAATGACAGGGTTTTCTCCTGCTCAATCCTATCAGCAGTTCCTCCCATCCTAAATCTTTCCAAAAATTGTGACATTTCTTGCTGATACAACTGAAAAGCACCAGCTGCACCACAAAGTAAGGATGGCTTTTTAAATGCTGCTCTAAGTGTGATTGGTATAGAAAAGCACCTATGCAAGAGGCCAAGTATGAGATATGTGAAAAGATGCCAATATTTACCTTGCAAGAATCTGAGACAGGTGCGTTAAATTCTGTACTTGATTTGCAAACTTCACGCGAACAGTGGGACGAGTTTGTGTGTCACTGATGTAGAACTCCACTGGTACAAAAATTAAGAATAAACACAATAAAGACAAATGATTACCTGTTAAATTTGCATCTTTAGCCTTCATGTCGCCAACAGACACTGATATAAGTTCCGGAGGGGAAGTGCTTACGTTGAAAACATGTTCAACTGTCAATGCATCTAGATATGAAAGCAAAGCGTACATTAAATTTAAACACATCTAATGAATCAAGAAATACAGTGTATACATGTACTTATCCAATGAACAAGCGTACCAAAGCCAACGTCTTGACCCATAAGACCAATGCAACTAGACACCAGTGTGTTATAGACCAACTGCTTTCGCAGCAACTGTAACAATAAAACACAAGACATAATAATAACAATGTACATGCTGTTCTTCTCACTATAACACACAGTTATGATGTTGAAAATGTTTCCCGGATGGATAAAAGGAACTTTACTCAATGATCCTCCAAGTTCTGAAGGCTTTGGATGGTGGTCGCTTGATCCAGGTAAAGTGGTTTCCACAGACAAGTAATAATAATGCCTTTGTTCAGGAAGGCACTGCATTTAAATCATAAGGCACTCACACAATTGACACACAATTGAGAAGTAAAATAGTTACTTACCACACAGTAACATGTGTCTAAGCCAATATCCTTTTGTTCCTGCAAGGGAATAAAAATTTTTTTACTACCAGTATATAAAAATACATGTATATATGTATAATTATTACACCAAGAATAAACACAGGAAAAAGTTACGATGACTGGATCCTACTTAATATGGCCGTAGCAACACAACGAACGAGACAGGTGTTTAAGCGACCATATAGTTAATGTAAAATAACTGATTTGGGCTTTTGAAGCCTGATGGAAAGCCTCGAAGCCAGCTGGGAGAAACAGGCCATGGCCTCAGGTCCTCACGCTCCAAACATTTCAGTCACCAGGGGGACACAAACCCAACCCAGATCTCCACATTTGTCATCATTAGCTGAGTGCTTCCTGACCTCTCCAGCCTGGGCTGCGGCACCTGCACAACCCCCCGATTCTGACAAAGTAAGTGTATTAAGCGGTGAGGTCACACAGATGTCGAAGGCTGCTGGCCTGCCTCTGGACCAGTTCTGGACAAGGACATCAGCTGGTCTTGTATGGCTGTGGTCTGGTGTTAGGTTATTTCCGGCCTCAACTTTAACACTCAGGTGGGCCAACCTACACGACTCAGCTACAACATCGCAAAGTCTATTGTGGCGAAACACAACATCACCCCCACGCTTACATGTGGAGGCATGATGGCCTAATGGATCGAGCACAGTGTCTGGACATAAGGAGCACAGAGATCCCCCTGATGTGACTAAGCCACAACTTGATGACCACTTGGAACTGGTCAGGATTTAAATGAAGGCCTAAACCTTTGGATGGGACAACTGACAACCACGACGAAGCATGGGGAGATGAGATGGACAAAAGACGGGCCCTGTCTGCCAAGGAAGATGAATTGAAGAGCTGGTTAAACTGGAAGTCGTCAATCTTGGCAGATAAGGCTTTCTGTATTGGTGGCTGCTGTGCAAGGCTCTCTACTGAAACCACATCAGATGGTGAAACAGAGGAGTTAAACTTCCCAATTGCTGAGGTGAGATACAAACTAGAGAGAGAACTAAAGCCAGAAGAACAAAGGGAGGCAATGTAAGCTGCAGCAGCATGAGATTATAGAGACCGCAACCCAAGTCCCCCACGACTAAGACTGAGTTGAACCTGCAACCAAGCCTCATCAGAGGTGTCTACAGCGGTGCACTGAGAAAAACAGTGGCGGGACATCAATGTCAAAACGCTCTAAAGCTTTGATGGATAGAGAGGGTGGGGTAGCTCGAGCCAGATGGGCCAGTTTGCAAAAGGAGACACACAGCCGTAGAAGGACCAAGGCAACTTGGGCATCCTGGGCGCCCACCTCTTCTAGTTTGCGCAGCAGTAACTTAGCACTTACTTGAAATGTAGTTGGAACAAAACTCTAAGTCACCAATAGGGACACCCAAAATAACAATATTGGGCGAGCTGGATCGTATTAACTCACCTCGGAAAATGTTTACATAGAACACCTCACATTTAGAGAGATTGGCCAATAAACCAAGTGGGGGACTCTTTTCTTCGATCAAAGCCAATACCTTCTGAACTGCCAAACTTGGACCAGCCACAACCCCATCATCAAGGTACCAGCTATGGAAAGACAAATTAGCACAATTAGGGTCAGAACATATGTCCTTCACCAAGATGTTCAACACTAGGCAGAATAAAAGAGGACCTAAGGGATCACCCTGTTGAACCCCACATTCAGATGTTAATGTTCCCATAGGGTGCCATAAAATTGGATGTTGACCATAACACCACAGAACCCAAGGGTAGAGTTCCGGGAAGTGTAGAGAGCACTCAGACAGGAAGGCCTGACGTGACACAACATTAAACGCATTTCTCATAACCAATTTCAAAACTGAGAAACCCTCATCCTTCCAGTCTTGATCAATGCATGCCCTCAAACCGTGTGCAATTTTCTCAGCTCCCATGGAGCAGGAAACCCCAAACTGATGTGGCTGGAAGAATTCGGCTGCCTTAGCTTTTAAAACAGCACAATGACATTTGGCAGTTAGGCAGCGAAGAGTTTCGCCCACAGCTATGGGGCGAATGTCCAAAGCCTTGGACTTGACTAGAAAAGGTGAGATCAAGGCAGGAGCACTACCAGAGGACAGAATATTGACAACCGCTTTGAGGGAGTGAAGAATTGGAGATTGAAGCCTCAACTGCATCCAGGAGATGTTGAATCCGCAGGCCTGAGGGACCAGCACCTGTCAGCTTAGGAAATGATCGTAAGACAGGGAGGAGGTTAAAATCGGGAGGTAAAGTTCCATCATTGGGGCACTGGATGACCAACAGGGCAACCCCCTTTGGGATGTTTAGAAACTAAGAGATTCCATGTGCTCTCATTGTTGGGAGCTACTCCCTGGGAAACCAACAGCCGGCAAGCTTTGCCATATAGCCCATCCTTAGAAAGGGAAATGGCAGATGTAACTCCATCATTGGGTCGAACCCTGGTCATCTTGTCCACATGAGATGAGCTGGCAGCACGATTCTGAGCAAGACTCCAAAGTTCACTCAAGTTACCCCCGAGCCACATGTCACAGAGTGATTCAATGGGAATGGGCTTGTTGTGTCGGCCCCCCCGCTTTGAGGAAGGTAAGAGACATTTGGGTAACATAAACAACTTGCGCCAAGCTTCAATGGAATTTTCAGCAACGACATCCCTAAGGACAGCTGACAAAACTCGCGCAAAGGAAGGCCTGGCCCTTGATGGGATAAAGCGTATAGTCTAGCATCTCAGACTACAGATATCCTGAAGGGTTGAAAGAGAGGCCTGCATACGAGTGGAAGAGACACCTCTCACGAGGGGAAGTGAGTCACGAGAGGAAGTGAGTTGCTATTACTTTGCAGAGACGATTGGATGCATTTAGACTGATGGGAAGACCTGTGAGAAATGCACAGTGGGTTAGGACCCCGACATTTAAGTAGCGTATAATGTATATGTTTTTATTTTTTTTATTTTTTATAATACCTTGCAGCACTATAATCTGCAGGAGAAATTTCCATACTGTTTATGGTTAATAAGTGACAGTCCGCCAAAGCATAAATATGGAGAATTTTATTAAAAGTGTAAAGGTAATTATATTTTGTTGGAATCTTTAAGGATTGAGTTATATATATGTTTACTACATAGCATTTTGTCTCCTGTTTCTAATGATACTAATTTGTAGTGTTTTTTTTTATATTGAAGACGTGAGTTTTTAAAGATTTTCCACAAAAATTATTTAAAAATTGTACTCGTACCAAGTTTAAACTCATTTCTAGTCGAATCTACAGCCATTTGGGCCATATATGACACATAACTACGATAAACCACCATTTGGCACTAGCAAAATAGGCGCCGCCTCCCGCCGCGTTCTAAGTTAGAGCGACAAAAGTTAAAAACAACAGCAGTATACACAGCGCCATGTTTACAATAATTTCATTAATAACATAGATTTAACACAAGAGTGGACCGTGGGAATAAGACTTGCGAGACTTACTGGCACCTGGGCCTTTCACAACACTACGTCGCGCTGTCCTTTTGTTGTGTGCGGACAATAACACAATACAGCCCATGTTTTGTTCATTGTGTAGAGGCCTGCATGTGCTTGCTGGCCTGCGGCGCATATACTCGTGTTTTTAAGATGTGTGTGCAAACATTTGTAACGGCTAGTTTTGAAGTGATTGTATCCTTTCTGTGCATCGGTGATCAAAGTTCGTTCGTTCGTTCGTTCGCTTGCTCGTTCGTTCATTTTGTTTTGTTCGTTAGCGGCTGCTCCATTATGGCTGAAGAGGTTGAAGATACCGGTAAACGTAATTTTAATAGACAATGGTGAAGCTTGGGAGAGATACGTAAAGCGGTTTAGAAGCAATTCTGAGGCAGCAGAACAATTCATCGCTGATGAAAAATTAGTTGGCAATGAAAACCAAATGAGAGGGTTGAAAAAAAAAAATTAGTTGATTAGTGCTAATGATTCTAAAGGATTGGGAACATTATCAGAAGAACCCCTAGAGCACAACAATAAAAACCTTCCAATATACAGAGCATTTAGCTAGGAAAACTACCCAGCATGCCAACTTGTCTGATGTAATAACACGATTATGGATTAAGTCTGATCCTATAGTTAGAAGCTTTCAACATGCTGTCAAATGCTCATTTTGTGGTGAGGAGCACAATGTCCGGCTTGTACACAATAGCATGCAAGATCAAGTTGCTTATCTTTGGAAGAAATCTACTTGCCTGCATGTTTGCAGATGATCAGGATCAGGATCAGGAGACAGGAACATAATCTGAACTTTGTCTGTCAGCATGCAGCATTCACAACATATTTGCTAATTCTTGATTTTACATTTTTGATATTTATGTAGTAAGGTTCATATATAAAGTGTTACTTTTTGTACTTCAATTGTGTAAACTAATAAGGATGTCTGCAAACACATTTTGGATATTTTAAAATTTTAATACTTAATGATATTCAAATGAAATAGCACTTGATTATTTTGGTTTGAAATATTCAAATCTTATAATCATTAAACTTGATTAATAATAAACATTTTCTTGTAACGCATAATCAGAATAATTACAACATATCATTTGTTTCTCTAAATTCACTAATGTCTACATGACCCCTATTATTAAACCACTGTGAAATGGAAACAAGCTGACAGCATTCAGGACAAATGAAGCGGGCACGTTTATGCAACCAATCACTGGGAACATCGCCATGAAGGATTCCTTTGGCATGAAGGCTCATGTGATGAAGGGACATTGTTGGAGCTATTCGTTCCCTACACCCTGCAACAATGCATGGTTCTTTGTGATCATTTGTTGGGGGTAGTGGCCTTGATGAGAGCCGCGGATGATTTAGATAGATGTCAGATGAAACAGATTCATGATCAGGCGCTGGAGGAGGCACAGCTGGTGGCAGTTTCGGTGGTAGAGGCTGTGGTGGCGGCTGTGGAGATTGTCGAAAAGGTGGAGTAGGCTGTGAAAGCACTGTGATTCACACTCCACCGCAATATTGCTAAGAACCGAAGGCTGGGAGCACGACGTAGTCGAGCAGGGAGCGCTCAAATTGGAATGGGAATTGGAACAGCGGTCTAACCTCAAAGGGTGGCAGCTTGAACAACTCCGACCAGCCTTTACACAGGCACATGACTTACACCGGGCGTAAGGTCCGTTGCAAGCACAGCATTTCGCAGCTTTCCGAGAACTGCCCTTCCGACCCCTCACCATTATTATTGTATATATGATAACAATACTCCACACTTTTTTCATAAATATTGCAACTTTGCACACTCATTTCTTGGTCGCAATATAACTGACAGAAGAGTTTTTGGCATTACATTGAAAGCCATGATAACTTTGACGCGGCTATGAAATTGGATTTTTTTTTCATGCAGGATCGCTGCAGACGCAGTAAGTGCCAATATTACCATCCGCCAGTACACATCAAGGATCGTTTGAATATTTCAAACATGATTTGGCATTTTTACAACTGTTCTATTGGGGGGAGGGGGTGGGTAAAGGAAGCAACTTTGCAATATAGATGTGCCTTCCACGTTGAAAGACAAATTTTTATTTTACACAAGTAAAGGGACTAACATAGTCATAGCCTGCTATATTGATCACCAGAACCAAGCCACATTACTTCTAGTGGAACCATGCCGGTTCCGGTTTCCTAATCAATGAGTATTCACAGAAGATGTTTATAGGAGGTCTGCCACCGGATATGGACCAAGATGAAATAAAAGAACTCTTTTTACCATATGGACCTCTCTCTGTGGATTGGCCATACAAGGCTAAATCCAAAGCCGCCGCATTGCCATATTTCACTCATAAAGGGTATGCGTTTATGATATATGAAGAGGAGGGATCAGTCCATCTGCTAGTCAGGAGCTATGTCAGGGAGGAAGGGAAGCTTTATGTAGGGGAGACCGGGGCTGGTTGTCACACGGGTTGGTTGTCACAAATTTTATATCTTTGCAAAAAAGGGTGATAAAAATATATAATGTATACATGAAATGTAGGTACTAATACACAGTGCTTAAATACAAAAATCCAAAGCAATCCCATATGCAACTGAGTATATTTTGTGTTTTTTACCATACCACACGCAATGTGTTTTTCTATAGAAACTATTATATTACAATCAATGAATGACAAAACGCAGTTTTAATAATCTGTAAAACGAGCATAATTTGGACTTGCTTGTACATGCATTAAAAACCCAAATGCCTATTCCATTCGAGCAAAAAATATTATTTTATATACCGTGTCATGACGGGAATGGTTGTCACAACAGGGCATGAGGTTAGTTGTCACAATCAACCAAGTGCCGGATGTCTTTTAATGAAGAATAGTAATAATTTCACTTCTCTAAAATGTCCTGAGAAAGGCACAAAGAAGCTCTGTAAAGTCAGATATGATGCTGCATGCTGTTCGCCAGGTGAGATTTGACAACAAATCTGTCCGAGGTAGAGCTAGAGACTTCGGAATTAACTATCAAACTTTGCTTCGATACTGCAATAAATTAACTGATGTACAAATAACAGGGCATCATGGTGAGCCTTCAATAGAAATTGGGTATCAAAAAAATTTACTGGAGGAAGAGCTTGTCTGGTACATTTTGCGTACTTCTGAAATATATCAAGGCCTTTCACCGAAAGAAGTACGGAAGCTTGCTTACCAGCTAGCATTAGCTAATAACTTGCCAATGCACAAGACATGGTTAGATAGAAAATTAGCTGGTGCTGAGTGGTTCACTGCGTTTCTGAAACGTCATCCTTCATTGTCAATACAATTTATAACATTCCAGGAATTTTGTCACTTGCATTTCCTCGTGCAGCAACTCCAAGCAACATTATGGCTGGATTTAAAGTGGCTGTAATATCACCTTTTGACAAAAACATATTACAGGAGGCTGACTTAGCTGCAGCTTTCCCCACATACCGTCCAATGGCACTTTCTTCTCTCCAATAAATCAATCTGATACTAATCCAGAAGTGTCCATTGGTATAAGCAGTGGGTCTAATTCTTGCCCGGTGTACGTACCTATACCACAAAGGATAATTTCTGAAAGACCTGACCTAGTT
This sequence comes from Spongilla lacustris, assembly GCA_949361645.1. Classification (NCBI taxonomy): domain Eukaryota; kingdom Metazoa; phylum Porifera; class Demospongiae; order Spongillida; family Spongillidae; genus Spongilla; species Spongilla lacustris. The sequence continues at coordinate 7,136,325 of OX442418.1, forward strand.
AATGAACTTCCATGCATTGTTGCTCCTCCTGGCTTACCTGTGCCTCTTGATCTCTGCTCTACCAGCTCTGCTTCTCGGCACATATCCCCCGAAAATGTGCTACCTTTTTAAAAAGCAGAACCACGCAAAAAAGCTGCAAGCAACAGAACAAGGAGATCGTCGATTTTAACAGATTCTCCTGTAATGGCAGCTTTAGCAAACAAAAAAGGGAAGGGTTCCATAGATATAAGAGGAAAAGGAAAGGTTAGGGCTATCAAGCAAACAACCACCCAGGCAAGAGAAAGAGGAAAGGGAACTGCGGAAACTACATGTACCACACAGACAAGAGGAAAGGGAGCTCAGGACACCACCACACAAACAAGAGGAAGAGGAAAGGGATCTGAGAATACCACAGGAACTTTTCACTTAGATGTAACATGTAATTGACTGTATCATGATGTTTTGGAACTGTTAACGGTAGGAGAGAAAAAAATGATAATAGGCCTACAGGGCTCTCGATAATAAATAAAATTAAATAGTGTGACAACCAACCCGGGCATGGGGCAGGTTGTCACAACGGTACCCAATATTTGTAATCCGGAATTTTATAAATGTGATTGCTTTTAAAAATAAACTGAAATAGCCAAAGTGTGCATAGATGATGTCCGTGTAATGACTGTTAATTTAATTGGCATTTTCAAAATCACGGGGTAATATGAAGTATGAAAATTGTGACAACCGGCCCGGTCTCCCCTATTTGTGGTATACATTCATAAATTCATAATGTTACAAACCTGAAATCTTCAGCAAATCTACTTGCCTCAACTAGCTAAATATAGGTCTGTAATTGATGAATGTGTAATTTCCATAATCCCGTTGGTGTTTCCTTAATTTTCATATATACAAATCCTACAACACCAAAATTATATTTTGTATATCTTGTTTTAACGTAATCCTGGCCCAATCCAATTGACCCAGAAATGGAAACATATCACACAATACCAAGATTGTAGTCCAGATGTTTGTTGCGTTCAGTACTGTAGGGCCAAAAAAAATTGGATGGACAAAATTTTGTCGTATTGCCAAATCCTCTACCAAAGAAAAACTGCACCATGCATGCCATCCTTAAAAAAAAAATTCAAGTGCCACACCAAGTCATGGAAAACGCATACCACACTCAGTGACGTAAGGCCAGTTCCAAGGAATTTAATTGCAAATGTTTTTTTACTTCATGTAACTCTGTGGTAAGGCTTTTGGATCATCTCTATGTGGTGATCCATTGAGCCTACAGTATGCGTCAATATAAAGTTAACGCCACGCAGTGCTCTACCTACGTAGAAAATTTATTTGCGCTAGGGGGTAATTTTTTTACCTAATAAGGGTACTACCCTTATGCAGGGTAACTTGAACATTATGTTCCTGTATGTAAACATGTGTTTTGATGCATGTGCGTATGCATTCCATACTGTTCTTCAACACCGTTAACCAATCATATCTAAGCGCGCCTAACATTCACCGAATGCGCATATGCTTATAGCGTACAATTTAGCGCAAGACTTGAGCTATGCCTTTAAGAACGGCGCTCAAGGAGACAGGTTCGATATAAGAGATGTTAGATTAAGTTTAATGACCCGCGCGATGACACTAGAGCTCTACTATCTGATACGGTGGCGAGACGAGGATGTAGCGTCTGTGGTGCCTGGCAGAGCCGTATCCGTCAACAGTGGGGGCGGGGTGGATTGCACTGTGAAGTGGGCGAAGACGCTAGCGCTGTACTATGGAGAGATTGTGGTTCAGGTAAACTAACTTATTTACCACAAACCAATCGATCCAGATTCAATGATTACCATTAGGGGCATAGAGTGACAAGAATCAGTGGAGACAGCTTTTGAAATTGCCACAATAGAACAACGTAAGTGTTTTCTGAATTGATAGCGCTACTGGGTATAATGCAACCATCCTGCAGCAACAACAATGGAAACAGCTGGGACTGTGGAAACAGCCCCGATTCCAAAACGTTAGTGGTTATTCACAATTTTAAAATATGTGATGGGGATATGGCAATTTTCCACATTTCCAGGGAAAAAGCTTGCTACTAAGGCAAAGACTGGCAATGCCAAGGCAAAGCCAACCAAGCCAAAAGGTGATAACCTACAAGGTTAATATAACATTCAACAAACAATTATTTCAGGATAAATAGAAGTGCCACACCAGTACCAGTCACAGATCCAGTCACAGCACCAGCCATAGCAACAGCCATAGCAACAGCCATAGCACCAGTCACAGCACCAGCCATAACACCAGCCATAGCACCAGTCACCGCACCAGCCATAGCACCAATCACAGCACCAGCCATAGCACCAGTCACAGCACCAGCCATAGCAACAGCCATAGCAACAGTCACAGCACCAGCCACAGCAACAGCCATAGCAACAGTCGCAGCAGCCATAGCAACAGTCACAGCACCAGCCATAGCAACAGTCACAGCACCAGCCATAGCAACAGCCATAGCAACAGCCATAGCAACAGTCACAGCACCAGCCACAGCAACAGCCATAGCAACAGTCACAGCACCAGCCATAGCACCAGCCACAGCAACAGCCATAGCAACAGCCATAGCAAAAACCACAGCACCAGCCACTGACCCACAGCCAGAAGTAGCCACTGACCCAATCCAACTACATTTTCACCATATAGACGATATTCATATTCATATTCTAAAACACCTTCACCATTACCATCACCACGCCATCTACCTCAGAGCAGCAGATGCTTTGGGGTTAATGACCTCTGCGGCACAGAGGTCCCATGGGTGTGGTCAGTGAGTGAGATGCTTTAGGGTTAATGACCTCTGTGGCACAGAGGTCCCATGGGTATGGTCAGTGAGTGAGATGCTTTAGGGTTAATGACCTCTGTGGCACAGAGGTCCCATGGGTGTGGTCAGTGAGTGAGATGCTTTGGGGTTAATGACCTCTGCGGCACAGAGGTCGAATGGGTGTGTTCAGTGAGTAAGATGCTTTGTGGTTAAACCCATTCTGCCTCCAGAGATAGGCCACACCCAGGATCCTTCTGGCGGTTCATGTCCATTAACCCCATTCTGCCCAAACCCCAGGACCCTTTTGGCGGCTAAGTCGCTTAAATTCTGCCCACACCCAGGACCCTTCTGGCTTGTAAGCCCCTAAACCCCATTCTGCCTCCAAAGATTGGCCACACCCAAGTCTATTAACCCCATTCTGCCTTTTATGATAGGCCACACCCAGGGCCCTTCAAGTGTTTTAACCCTGTTACGCCTCCATGTAGGGGCCACAACCAGAACCCTTATAGTAGACATACAATTATGGCATCTATCCAGTCAATCAAAGCGCACGCAAAAGTATGATTACAGATAATAATCTGAATCTGATTATAGCAGTTAGAACTGTTTTCAACAAGTTTTCATTGTACATGCAATCGTTTAAAGTACACATCAGCGCGCCAACTTTTGTAAAGCGGGCTGTACATTTAGATCGGTTGTTGAGTGACGCTCGCAATATGCACTCGTACAAGGACCCGCGCGCTTGCTTATCGTGATCGAATGCGACTCTCACTCAACTCACGTGTGAGTGTGAATTTGGGCAGGTGGCACTCTAGGTCAAGCGACCTTAGCAGCGTCGTTCAGTCTGGTAGCGTCTGCGATATAAAATCATGCAGCTGTTCAAGCAAAGCCTAGCAGAGCGTGGGAAACTGTAGCAGCTGCAGAATTGAACACTTGTTGTCATAAGGTAGAGCATTTTTCTACGTTTATATTGCACATTTCTACCTACCGCACATTTCTACCTATATAAGGTAGTGTGCTACCTCGTAGTGCACTGCATGGCGTTAACTTTATATTGACGCATACTGTATGTGATAAAGTACATACGAGCCGCACAGATTATTCATAAGATACAGAATTGTATAGTGCTGTGAAAAACCAATATGGCAAGTTTTCAATGGCTTTTCTGAGGCCTCTTCCCTATGATGATGCATACTGACATTAATGGAAAATTGTTGGGCGTCCGTGTCATTGACCTGAAGCAACCCCTCCCCTGCGACATGAATGAAGATTGGTGCAAAAATCAGCTGCGCGTTTATAGGAAACATAATAAACCAATTGCCTATGTGGACTATTAGTAACTATACGCACAAGGTTAGCAAGGGAAGTATTTTTGGACTTAACATGAGTACGATATTGGCTCGCTAAAGATACAGTATTATAATGAGGCTCACACATATATTTCCTGGCAATTTATGGTATACATCTAATTTTAAACCTAATGCCTGGTCGCAAACAGCCATTATATGTAGGGATCTCTTAGTTAATTATAACTACCCAATTAATTAATTCCATCAATTTGGATTAGCACACAGCTTCGACGGTAACACGTACCTGCTTGGCTTTTCTTCTGGCAATGAGGTCATTGATGTGCGCAGTGGTCATCTGACAAATGCTCTGTTCTGGCCCTGCATAAAATTATGGGAAACATCATTTGTGGTTTTATAATCAGGATTCCAAACAATAATACCATAAAATAGTAGATAAACACCATACCATTTATCTGCTATGGCGTTTATCTGTGATTTTATGGTAAATGTACATCATTACATTCTCAGCACAAATATCCCAGATGTGTACGCACAAGTGCTACAATAACTTACATATCAAAATAGAGTTGGTGTCTCTTGTTAGGCGTAGTGGTGTTTACAGCGGACAGGTGCAGACATTAAATGTAATATGATTAAGTTGACTGCACACCACCATGACTCCATTGTGTGTGCCACTGGGACTCCTTTTGCATACATGTATGCCCTCGTATTCACATTGATGACGTAAGAATCACCAGTTTTGAGGGGCCCACGCTTAATGCTTCTATTCGCAAACAAGCTAACCATGACATTTTGCACGTGTTGTGTGTTTTTTAGTGCTCCACACATTGCCTCATTGCTCAAAGAGTGTAGCGAGGTGCAATATCAGATGGGAAGGTAGGACAGCATCACAACAGACAACGGTGCCAATTCAAAGCAGCAGTTCAGCAACTCTGGATGAAAATGCAACTATAGAGAACCCAGCATGTGCCTGTCATACATTCAGTCTTGTCAAAAATGCAATTGATCCATGCAAACAAAATAAGATTATAGCTGCAACTAGAGTGCACGTGGTATGTCAAACGTTTGGGTTCCTAACCATGCTACTCGGGAATTCATTCAACTTTTCCGGGACATCACAAATGCAATCCCGCAAGGTTAGAGCATCTCAAAGGCAACAAAAAGAATATATCAAAGCTGACAAGAACATAATGGAGATTATCAATGATGGTAATGAAGGTAAACGTAATGTTGTAGTAATTAAATATTGGCATTACTGGACATGATGTCCAAATTGAACCAGTACTTTTTCCTCATTCGGCTAACTACTCTAATTAGCAGTGATAAAACACATCATTAACATCATTTGTCACACGATACTAAACAGACGGAGGAATGGTACAGTCTACAAGTTGCAGGAAGTGGTACCATGAATCTCGCCAGAAAAATGATTGTGATTGCCTTGGTAGAGTAGAAAATGCCTCTGCTTACAGCTTACAGAAAGGTTCACACATAAGGTAAACTGCCAAACTCAGACTGCACCAAACACGTATGCAGAACTAAAAAAAGTATCCTAGAAGAATGCAACTGTGTGACAATAAATACAAATTGCATATGGTGAATCTTCCTTTTGAAATAATAGCTGGTTAGGAACCCATTCTGATGTGTCAAGCAGGAAATGGCTAAGATAGGATTCCAGAAAATGACCTGGGTACTCACAGTCTGAGTAACGACTCTCGGAAATTCCTCTAATGAGATGTAATATAAGGTACATTGTATGCGGAAAAAAAGGCAGGTGGAATAGCAAATATCTTATTCAAATATCTTATTAACTTAAAAACATTCAATAGCAATAGCCGTGTACATCTAAATGTTCTTACCAGCAGAATGAATTTGGTCTCCAGCCCAACCCACAGTACATTGTTCCTTAACACCCTCTGCCTCCTTCGATAACTTGATCAGTTGATGTTACAGTTATGTGTCACTTCATGTGCTTCCCTACAGGATATTTTAAATCCTTCATTCTGAAATGCGGAGATGTACCTCAGCAAGGTGGTCAAGAGTATGTGTATGGTGGTGGTCTAGTGGAGGTGGAAGGTATGGACGTGAGGAGGAGTGTAAAGTTTAGATAGGATCAGTGGATGAGATGGACTGATGTATGGGCGGGAGGAGTGTACAGTTTAGATAGGATCAGTGGATGAGATGGGCTGATGGTGTTGAGTGGGAATCAATGCAAAGCACTCAGCCATCTGTCAAAACCCAACAACGAATACCCCTTGGTAGACTATGGATACCTACTTTTTATATTATTAGCTGTTCTATTGATGAAGATACTGATACTCAGAGTGTACAGTTTAGATATGAAGGATCCGTGGATGAGATGGGCTGATGTATGGACGGGAGGATTGTACAGTTTAGATAGGATCAGTGGATGAGATGGGCTGATGGTGTTGAGTGGGAATCAATGCACAGCACTCAGTCATCTGTCAAAACTCAACAACGAATACCCATGGTAGACTATGGATACCTACTTTGTATATGATTAGCTGTTCTATTGATGAAGATACTGATACTCGGAGTGTACAGTTTAGATATGAAGGATCTGTGGATGAGATGGGCTGATGTATGGATGGGAGAAGGAGTGTACAGTTTAGATAGGATCAGTGGATGAGATGGGCTGATGGTGTTGAGTGGGAATCAATGCACAGCACTCAGCCATCTGTCAAAACCCAACAACGAATACCCCTTGGTAGACTATGGATACCTACTTTTTATATTATTAGCTGTTCTATTGATGAAGATACTGATACCCGGAGTGTACAGTTTAGATATGAAGGATCCGTGGATGAAATGGGCTGATGTATGGATGGGAGGAGTGTACAATTTGGATAGGATCAGTGGATGAGATGGACTGATGGTGTTGAGTGGGAATCGATGCACAGCACTCAGCCATCTGTCAAAACCAACAACGAATACCCCATGGTATAGACTATGAATACCTACTTTTTACATCAGCATTTGTTCTATTGATGAAGAAGATACATAGATCCAATCATCCTGCCTCTGGCCATGGTGGATTTATTTGTTAGCATAGGGAAAGAAATAGATACCTATCCTGCATCAACTACTATTTTTCAGCTCATTGTGCCAACTGGGAAGACATGATCTGTGGAGATGGATGAAGAACAACAGGCCTTTAATCATTGAAATCTTCAAAGGCAAGGCCTTTTCCAGAAGGCATGATGCCTTAACATCTGGAATTAAAGTCTGAGGTCAGAAACTCATTTTTTATTTCCACTAACCATGATACTTCCCACAAAAATGACAGCTCACTATTGCGATTGATTAGTTTATGAAATGAATCATCCTACATCAACATAGAAAAGAAACACCTTTTTCTATTTTCATTCGCTACTGCATGCTAGTCTTTGAGTAACTCTTAAATACAAAGCAATTCTTCATACCTGCAACAATCAGAAAATAAAGATTGGCTAGTAAAGGGAACTAGTGTAACCACTGATTTTTTTTTTTAAAGTCCTCGAACAAACACAATATCAGAGTATCATTTGTTTAGTTACTAGTAGACCCATCCTCTCAAACTTTTCATACTCACATCATGGCCGCTCCAGCTTTTAAAGTTCAACCTGTGAGCGTGTTTGTATGTATGTCTAGTAAGTGTCCCATCAGCCACATCTCAGCGCCTCATCTCAGCCACCTCAGGGATATTAAATACATGGATTGGAAATGAGGCTGATAAATTTCCATCCGTGTTGCGCTTGAGGGCTACTCTTAGAGTCGCGAAATCACAGAAACGAAAAGCTACACTACCTAAGTTGGTTTCTTCCTAATTAAGAAGCAGGTTTTACTAATGGATCAGTCAAGCTTTACTTTGGAAAGCAATGCATAAGCCTGTTAAAGCGTTCGGATTGCTTAAACTTCGAGTAACGAAATCTCCTGAACAACTTCCCGTACAACAGATCTGAAAACTTTGAACTACACCCCTGAAACCCGTCCACTGGGATCAGCATCCATGTCATATTCGTCCGAGTCAACAGCAGCCATCCAATTCAGAATCCATGTACAGTACCAGTCAGAAGTTTCCCTACGTTACGCGTAGTTTAATTATCTTCGCGTAGAATCGTAGCGTAAGACCGTAGCTATGCGTACCGAGTAGCGAAGTACGCGTAAACATTGAGTGCGTAATTCGGGTAGTAGAATTTGGCCGCTTTGTCGCGCGAACACAAGTGACAGCAGCTTTGAAAGAATGTCATACATTTCGCGCCATGTAATCATGGCAACGCTGGTACGCATAGTCAGCGTAGAGACGTATTGCGCTGTGCGCTGTATTCCGCTACCGTAGCACAATAATGTTGTACGCGTACTACTTTTCGTGCTTTGCATATCACTGGTACTGTAGGCGCAACACGGATGGTTTTCAGGTACACGTAAATTACGGAACCGTTTCCAATCCATGTATTTAATATCCCTGGCTACCTGTACCGGACTCGTCTCAGCCACTTCTACCCTCATAGATAATATTTAAAGGGATTGGCAACACATCACATAAGACAAACTTTCTGAAAATAATTCATTTGCATGTACATATGTACAACAAGCAGAAGATCTGCTTTGACAAACTTCAGGATTTCCATAGTTACCCGTCCAATGACTTCTGTGTCTATCATAGGGAACTGCTGGATTGAAGTCTGCAGACACAACTATCACCTATCTGGACCATTTCATCCGTGCAAATGTGCTGGCATGGGTCAAACATCTTGGATGATACGATGGTCAATAAGAACCCAGGTTGTTGTTGGTTAGATGGGAGAGCTCAAGTCTATACCTGGTTTCAGACATGTCACCTGTTGCAGATGCACTGAAAGTAGTGTACAAGCTTTGCCTGTCTTTCATTACAAATTGAAGATCAATATTGAGCTCTTCGATACGCTGACAAAAGTACTGGAGACATGTACCCAACTCCAAACACAAATTAAAACAATTTTAAGCCAGTCCACAGGTGAGGACAATGGTGAGATTCCTGGACACACAAAGTTTAACCCCCATGAAGCATCCGCCCACATTTCACACTCTTCCAACAACCAAAGACATGTTCACAGGAGCGTTATCCTACATCACTGACCAGTATGGCTTCATGTACCGGTTGGAAGGTAGCACCGTCTTTTGTTGGAAGGAACAGCTGTCACGCGTGTACAAGCCAGTGCCTCAGATTAAGGGTATGCAATATTTCGTCTGGCAACAAATTGCAGACAGCCAACCAAGGTTCCAAATCTGACAGTTGTGCAATGAAGGCCAGTACAATTTCGTGAACATCTGTGCTGCTGTGCATGACATCAGGTCGTTGCTCAGATCATATGAAGACGCTGGAGAATGCCCCTTAATCAATATCTGAAGGACATGTACATCTTGCCAAACCGACTGGACACTTCCACGATTCATTGCCCAGCCTTCCTGCTTACCAGCCTGGTAACAGCAAGTGATAGCAGCACGAGGCTAAAGTGCTCTAGTCCTAGCAGATCTGGTAAGGCCACAAGAACCCCCTGCGATGGGCACAAGGCCATACCACTTGTTCAGGCTGCCTGTAGACAGGATTTCGGTGGATAGTAGTTCATTACCCAATATCTTGCATATTTTCCTTTTTTGTTTTCTTCTTCCTTTTTGGATGCAAATGTATACCACTCTGGTGTATGCGTTGGAGTGTGTGAATTGTCATCATGACCAGGAACAACTTCCTGGCCAGTTCTTGGATCGTCAACTCACCACAGGAGTAGGGTATAACATGTCATTTCTAACCGCGTTCTGAACATTGCGGAGATGTACCTCAGCAAGGTGGTCAAGAGTATGTGTATGGTGGTGGTCTAGTGGAGGTGGAAGGTATGGACGTGAGGAGGAGTGTACAGATTAGATAGGAAGGATCAGTGGATGAGATGGGCTAAGGGGGTTAGTAATGCAACTCTGCGGGGATTTTTCTTTGCTGCCTCCCACCCAACATAATTCCCTCAAGGAAGATTTGGTCAAAATCGCAAGTTAAATTTCTAAAAGTAATTGGTGTTGAGTAGGAATGTAGACATTGGGCAAAATCCAAGAACAAATACTCCATTGCGTCTAATCAATACCTACTTTTTACATCAGCATATCAATACACATGCGCAAATATTTGCTAAATGAAATTCACAATGGTTTCTCTCAAGATACCACTAGTTCTTACTTCTTTGCTCGTTTGTTCAGCTTCTCACCCAGCCAAAGACCAGTCTCACCTTTTCAGTAAGGTTTATTGCCATTTGCGGGAATGCTATAATACTCAAGTCCATATTCTCGTTTCAGAGGGTCTGAGTAAGCTATCGACAACATCGTTATGGACAGAAGGCACAGTGACAATAACTTCTAACAAGACCATGACTAAGTATTTGAGAGTCATGAATTCTGTGAGTATAGACATTAGGGTCAAACGTACATGACCTGTTTATACATGTAGATCCCCCACAAGCGATCAGTACAACATTCTACAGGCAAAACTGATGCAGCTGGTTTGCAAAGTCACCACCATCAGTATTTGGCAGGAAAAGAGCTTGGCAACCAAAATCACGGTTTCTACGTAAAATGCAGCATCTTCTGAATGGTAATGGAGAAAAATTGACGATATGAATAGGTTAAGTTAAATCCTGCATCAATTAAAATTTAATTGTTTCTGTGCACATTTTCTTTTTATTCACAATTCCTCTATCAGGATTGTTGGGACCACCTAATCTATTCCAACGCCTGTGCCTCCACAGCAATGCCATAGAGGCCCATCGCTGTGTTCAAGGCAAAAACACTGGTGTTGGCAACCCTTTACTCCAAGAGGTACTGCACTGCTAATATCCATGTGCAATTGTCAGAAACTTCCAGGTCAGTCACATTTTCTGTCATATCAGTGAAAGAGATGGGCTGTTGGTGTTTCATTTTGAAACATGTAAAATATACTTGAGCAAGATGTGGGTATGGTGGTGGTCTAGTGGAGGTGGAAGGTATGGATGTGAGGAGCGTATATCATCGATGAGGAGAAAGAGGTAACAAATACCCATAATTAATATTTTGCATTTGGGCCCTCCTAGAAAAGTTCTTACTCTGTAATGTACTTTTCCCAACAAGCTTGCACAGTGCTGCCTCTGTTCCGAGAGCTATCGCACTGATAACATCCATGCGCAACATCAAGGTCAGTCATATCCTTGCATTTTGTATGTCAGAAGTTCAGTGAAAGAGACGGCTGATGGTGTTTCATTTTGAAACATGTGAAACATACCTGTAAAAGGTGGTCAAGAGTATGGGTATGGTGATGGTCTAGTGGAGGTGGAAGGTATGGATGTGATGAGCGTATAGGCCATACCACTTGCTCTGCCTGATTTATCACAAAACATTTACATTTTCAACAGAATTTCAGTGGATGGTACATGCATGTACAATACACTTGCTATTCCTTTTTTGTTTTATTCCTTTTTGGCTGGAAATATACTGGATTTCGACCTACAATCAGTGTTGCATCATAATTAAATTCATTGATATTTAGTGGGCCTTCTGGCCCCCCCCCCCCCCCCCCCCCCCTTGGATCAGCCAGTATCTGCAAGGTGGAAACCTTTCCGTTCAACCCTGCATCCATGCCGGTTACCTGGTAGCACTGGTTTATGCCCCCGACCTTGTTTGCCACCGGCATGTTGACAATAGCCAGGAGCCTAACAATCACTGGCAGGTAATCGTTGATGATAGCGTTTCTTCAGTAGCAACTGCATGGAGCTACACAAAAGGCACCTTAATGAGCAATTGCGACCAAGTCAAGAAACAACTTCTGACCAGTTCTTGGATTTTCAACTCGCCACAGTAGTAGGGTATAACATGAAGATGTCAAAATGTACCTGAGCAAGATGGTCAAGAGTATGTGTATGTGGTGGTCTAGTGGAGGTGGAAGGTATGGACGCGAGCGAGGAGGAGTGTACAGTTTAGATAGGAAGGATCAGTGGATGAGATGGACTGATGTATGGACGGGAGGAGTGTACAGTTTAGATAGGATCAGTGGATGAGATGGGCTGATGGTGTTGAGTGGGGGAATCAATGCACAGCACTCAGTCATCTGTCAAAACCCAACAACGAATACCCCATGGTAAACTATGGATACCTACTTTGTATATTATTAGTTGTTCTATTGATGAAGATACTGATACTCGGAGTGTACAGTTTAGATATGAAGGATCTGTGGATGAGATGGGCTGATGTATGGATGGGAGGAGTGTACAGTTTAGATAGGATCAGTGGATGAGATGGGCTGATGGTGTTGAGTGGGAATGCATGTAGAAATGCAGATCTGTAACAGCACTCAGACATTGGTCAAAATCCTATAACGAATACCCCTTGGTAAATAATCAATACCTACTTATACTATCTGTAGAGGTGGATGACAAAAACCAGCCCTTTAGTCATTTAAATCGTCAAAAGCAAGGTCTTCTCCAGAAGGTATAATGCCTTCATTTCCGGAATTAAAGTCCAAGGTAATCAACTTTCCCCCCCCCCCCCCCCCCCCCCCCCCCACTTAACCATTATATTCTGAACCTTCAAATCAAAATGACAGCTTACTATTGCTATTGATTAGTTTACGAAATTTATAATCCACGTGCTAAATCTATATAGAAATGGATGGCCGTTTTCTATCTGTGTTGCAAATCACAGTGTAGTTAACATGCTACTGCATGCTATACACCCCTTGAAAGCAGGCTAGTGTTTGCATACAGAAGTGATTCTTCACACCTGCGACAATCAGAAAGCCGGAATAAATTATTGCTTGTAAAGGGAAATAAATTGGTTGTAACCAGTTTTTTTTTTTTTTACAACCATCAAACATACTAAAAGTTAGTACATGATACTGAAGTATCATTTATATGTTTTGTTACTAGCAGGCCCTACTGTACCACCAAGAGCATGGTCTTTTCTAGATGGCATACCTGGAATTAAAATGCGAGGACAGAAGTTCTAACCCAGGAAGTGATACTGGCCTGTGACCTATAAGAACAGGTAACCACTATCTTGAAGTGCAGGAATGTTGAGCTGTCTCATTTCATCATCATTCGTCGTACCACATGGTAGTTCCATGTGGATATTCCAAGGTGGGTCCTACCATGACAGTATTTATTTATTCGATTTGATTTCTGAACTGGCAATTGGCAATGTTATTAGAAAACAATTCAAAAGCTGTGTTCTATGACCATTGTTTTGTAGTGAATCTATCAAAGGTACCTCAGAATTGGATCCAACACCCAATAAGTGTATTAACCCTCAGAAATGAAACTGAAATACAACTCCTGCATCAGCTCGACTTTACTAAGTGTAGCGATTCATAAACTGATAAAAGGATTCAGGAACTCCTCCAGAGCTCTAGTATGGACATTGAAATCATAAATGTCTCTCAGCCAACTAATACCACGTCAAGCTCAACATTTAAAAAATCCCTTGTTCAAAGTCAGGTATCTTTTATTCAACTGCCAACTTGCAGAGCATAAATACACAATCCCATAGTACTGCTTTGCCATACATGTTACTGATTCGAATCTGACACCTTTTGGTTACCTAATAAGACTTACACAGATAACTGATATTGAAGATTATACTTTGGAAATATGATGATTATAGCCACCAAGCTAACCTCAAGTACTACAAGCAGAGCTACATCATGAAGGAAGTCAGTGTGGCTTAAAGCATCATCTGATACAAAGGTCGCCTGTATTTCCTTCAATACAGCCCCACAAATGGAGCATGGAGGCATGGATACTGACAAAAGCAGCAATTGGGCATGTACATGGAACTTTCACCTATTATTGCCAAAGAGAAGAAGCAACCAACTTCCTTCCACTTAGCCATATGTTACAATCTGCTGAAGGACCTAGTGGGAAAAAGCCATCACATACAATTCCTACAAGAGTCCTTCCTTACCCAAGGATTTGAGTTGTGCGTCTTGACAGGAAGGATATATCTGACGTGTTGAGGAGTGAAGTAGTTCAACCTGGGCCGGAGGCGTATAACTAAGACACTGATAGATCCCTTCTCGGACTGAAATGGAAAGACAAGACAACTGTGTTACACCTTACAACAATCTGGACATGAAGTATCAAAAACAAGATGACTAAAAGCTGTACCACAGGGTAAGCAGGTCATCCAAACGCCACAAATACAACAAATACATGGGTGGTGTGGACAAAGGCCAGATAACTCCCAACATGGCATATTATACTATCCCACAGAAACCACTCTTTCATTTGGGCCAAACATAGTGCTTACCATACACACTGTTTGGCCTACAATATCACACCATGAATATTTTGATTGCACCATTTCGCTGAAACCGTGGGATCATTTTCACCTGTAGCTTTGTATGCATGAAGTTGTTGCTGGGTCAGCAGAACTACATACAGATGCCTCATCCTAGGGGTGTACATGTAAGTGTGATTTGTTTGGTCACACCATTGGTTTGACAGCTGACCAGAAGGTTTACACAAGCCGGTAATGAAGAGGTAAACTCAGTGGCCCTTTGTTTTGTTAACAAATGTGTTCTGTAATATTTTGTTGCAATTTTGTTAATTATTTTTGGGAATTAAAAATTACACATGGGACACTTTCTGACAAGGATTGTGAGTTTAAATACAGTACAGACATGCTCAACCAAGCAACTGGATCAGATAGGTAGCATTTGAAACAATTCTGGTAGTAACCTATCATTCTAGTGTCGAAACAGACACTAAAACGTCTTTGGATCTCGACTCTGGACCCAAATATTAGGCATGCACAGGCCCAAACACCTAACAGTTGGCCATACGTAAGCGTTATATGATGTCACATAGATCTCAGTTACACATGTACATGTATGTCACTATGTAGTTGCTATTTACGTAACAAGTTATAGAAAACGCTACCTTCTTTTCACCTGTTGTTCGTTCCCATCCGGTTATTGATTCTTGTACCCAGACAAAAATATCTACAATGATTTTGTAAGGCCTCACAACTGTAGGTGAGTTTTGTACAAGAACTAAGCTAACTGCCAATATGATACCCATTGTGGCCAGTAGTACCAAAATGAGGTTTAAAAGCACATCCAAAGCGGCTTTTCACTGCCTATGAAGTGTCCTCCGCAATGCTTCGTGACCGAAAAACATAAAACCGCATCACTTTGAAAGCATACAAGTGTCCACATACATACAAGGCAGACAACAATGCCAAATGTCTAGGTGATAGTTAAACTGTCTAAAAATAAAATATGCTTTTCCAGACAATTAGGGGCCTTCCGACTAGTTTTAAGAAAGTTGGGTTGAACAAGAAAAGTATTCGATTCTCATGGATCCAGTGTTAATTGACTTAACACGATTTCACCCTGGAGGAATCACAGATACAGCACAACTCATAGGGTGCAGTTCAAACACTTGTTATTTTATAGCTATACGCACCCTTTCTATGTGCTATGCACATATCGCTTGCATCATAGCCTCCCTACAGTTGAAACCGTGGTACTTGTCCATAATTTTTTTTTCAGTACTTCTATGTTTGGCATAGGTTTTTGGAGAAATGGTAAATGATATCAAAAATCTGATTGTAGAGTAATGTTGATAAACTACATGACGACACATATCGAAAGTGTAAAGTTGTCATGTGACTTCGTAGTTATTCAGCATTTTAGTTTCTGTAAGCTGTTTAGTAAACATGTTTCTAGATGTTTTCTCCACCGGTACACCACGGGTTGTACTGAAAAGCGCCATATATATACTATGTTAACGGCTCTATCGATTGTCCGAGTCAGAATTTCAACACGGTAAACCGTTACACTTTTAAACCCGAATAGGTGCTGTTTAGAGGTGTAAAAGTTTCTAGATACAAAAACCAACAAGAATGCCTTTTGGGCATCACATTTAGCTGTTATAGATAGAAGAGAGGTGTCTGCACTAGAAAAACCCAACTAACATGTATAGTGTTTTACCCGTTCGCTAAAACACTAATCCAAACTTTAGGTTGTGATTGCCGTCCATTTTTATATGAATAACATTTTTATAATTTACGTTATTAATGAGTTTGTTCGCTAAATGGCTGAAACTCTAAGCCCTCCGTCGGATCGACCTACATGTACACGTACAAGAAGAGCTAGCGTTGCAGCGCCAGATGCTTGGAAAGCTTTTAAGCATAAGGGAGCAGGGGCGAATACAGGATCTCAGAATAGGGGGGGTTGTTAATGAATGATAAGACGAGCGGGGGTGGGGGGAGGTGGTGCTGTCCGCTTTCGGCCGATTCGCTTTCAGCCGATTCAACGAGCGGGGAGGGGGGGGGGGGTTAACCGGGTTGTGGGTCGTTCCAAAAACGTTTTTACCACCCTAGTGTCAAATCTGCATTATATTACCCATATTTAGTATCCACTTAGAAATATACACTTTCACAATATAATTGTATACCCTATCACTCTTTGTTTACAAGATACAGTACCTTGAATAATTAATTTTTCCCCCTTTTTTGTTTGCTTTGAATGACTACTGCTTCCCCCTTACAATGAGCATGCTCATTTTTTGTGCGCAAGAGGAAGGGTTTTATGGGAACACACCCTTGAGCATGCAAATGCACATTGTTTGTCATAAGGGGGAGTGGCAATACATTCATTTGGCATAGGGTTGTAGCATAGCCAAAAATAAGAAAAAAACTAGGACACCATTCTTTGTTTGCTAGATAGCTGCCAACAATTAACAGCTTTCTGTGAATTCAACTTTTTGGGATACTGATCACAAGGTCTGGGATTTTGATTTTAAGTCAGGCTGCCATATTTAATCTCCCTGTGAAGTGTTTGTTTTGATTGTTCTGGTTGTTTTGTTTTGATAAAAGCAGTTCATGAATGCAATTGATCTGAATGCAATGGGGGATTAAATATGGCAGCCTGACTTAAAATCAATATCCCAGACCCTGTGATCAGTATCCCAAAAAGTTGAATTCACAGAAAGCTGTTAACTGTTGGCAGCTATCTAGCAAACAAAGGATGGTGTCCTAGTTTTTTTCTTATTTTTGGCTATGTTACAACACTATGCCAAATGAATGTATTGCCACTCCCCCTTATGACAAACAATGTGCATTTGCATGCTCAAGGGTGTGTTCCCATAAAACCCTTCCTCTTGCGCACAAAAAATGAGCATGCTCATTGTAAGGGGGAAGCAGTAGTCATTCAAAGCAAAGAAAAATTAATTATTCAAGGTATTGTATCTTGTAAACAAAGAGTGATAGGGTATACAATTATATTATGAAAGTGTATATTTCTAAGTGGATACTAAATATGGGTAATATAATGCAGATTTGACACTAGGGTGGTAAAAACGTTTTTGGAACGACCCTTGTACATGTACATGTAGGTCGATCCGACGGAGGGCTCAGAGTTTAATTTCAGCCATTTAGCCAGAGATAGTATAGATTATCTCTGATTTAGCGAACAAACTCATTAATAACGTAAATTATAAAAATGTTATTCATATAAAAATGGACAGCAATCACAGCCTGAAGTTTGGATAAGTGTTTTAGCGAACGGATAAAACACTATACAGTTGGATTTTTCTAGTGCAGACACCTCTCTTCTATCTATAACAGCTAAATGTGATGCCCAAAAGGCATTCTTGTTGGTTTTTGTATCTAGAAACTTTTACACCTCTAAACAGCACTTATTTGGGTTTAAAAGTGTAACGGTTTACCGCGTTGAAATTCCGACTCTGATCGATAGAGCCGTTAACATAGTATATATATGGCGCTTTTCAGTACAACCCGTGGTGTATCGGTGGAGAAAACATCTAGAAACGTGTTTACTAAACAGCTTACAGAAACTAAAATGCTGAATAACTACGAAGTCACATGACAACTTTACACTTTCGATATGTGTTGTCATGCAGTTTACCAACATTACTCGGCAATCAGATTTTTGATATCATTTACCATTTCTCCAAAAACCTATGCCAAACATAGAAGTACTGGAAAAAAAATTATGGACAAGTACCACGGTTTCAACTGTATTATCCTTCATCCAACAAAGAATAAACAATGAAAAGGCCTAGTGCATGGTGTAATACTAGTTTCCCTGTTAACCCATGTTCTCCCTAGCCTGTTTTTACAAAACATCCCAGTGCCTTGCCTTTTTCCCAGCGCCTTGCCTTGCTGTTTTGTGAGCACCTGACTGTGCAATTCCATTTTTAATTTTAAAAGGCTTTGTATGAATTACAACCACATGTTTATATTTTGCATAACCAAGGGTTGCATTTCACAAACACAGGCATACAAAGAATACAGAGCGTAGAAATTATATCTACATGTATATAAACCACTATTACACATTTGCATGCTACCTGCCCCACTAATATAACATGCACACATACATGTATGTACGCACGTCCCCGTCCCCTACTGCGTAAACAGTGGTCAAGTGAGAAGTTAAAATGGTACATGTAGTTAAGTTTTTAAACTGATGCTAATGCTCAGTGCTTCATTTCCCCAGTTGGATTTTAAGCAAAGTGTATTGGGTACTGAAAGAGCCACCAAAGGGTGTAACTGGGCATTGCTATATTTAAATTCATTGATCACATGCCACAAATAACTAACTTAATGGCTTGAACCTTTTTATTGGTGCAATCAAAACACATTATTTTCATATACAGTTTGACGGTATATTGACCCAGGACATAACCAACACAGCTACCCTCTTCCAAATAGACAAAGGCCATCAATAATTAATCATTCCTATTGGCACAAATGAAATAGTCGTTCATGGGACAAATATGACATTTTGGGGGCAAAAGTTCCTGTGAAATGATACTATATGATATGGACAATACATAAGAGGATGATGTGGCATAAGGGAATGGTTGATGCGTAGGGGGAACATGGCTGACATGTAAGGGAACATGGCTGGCATGTAGGGGAACATGGCTGACATGTAGGGGAACATGGCTGACATGAAGGGGAACATGGCTGACATGAAGGGGAACATGGCTGACATGAAGGGGAACATGGCTGACATGATAGGGAACATGCACGGCTGACATGAAGGGGAACATGGCTGACATGTAAAGGGAGGATATGTACGGAAACATGGTTAGCGTGGGAATATGGTCAAGTACAAACATTCAGCCATCCAAAACACATAATTACCTGCAACCCGATCTTATTACTGTAACGTTGATCCGCGCGGTTTCCATCTTAATTTTCATTTCACACCCCCTTTATTGAACAGCTGGAAGTCGGCACTGCAACGTAGATCAGCATTAATAAACAACTAATATGCTTCCAAAAACGCTTACCAAATGACAGAGATGTCAGGGTTCTTTCGAGAAAGCAACCTATGTTCACCATTTTATGGCATACGCTGTTCGTTGACGTAGAAGCTATACGCGCGCAGCTTTATGCTGACACAAACCGAGTAGAGGAACACTTTTCGACTCAGGTTGTGAAAAGAAGCGTTATCAGACTCGTCAGAAAAGGCCGCGTGCATTCATACGCTCCAATTCTTTAAAATGCGATTAAATTACCGCACTACGAAAATTTATTACGGTCAGGAGTTAATTATGTGACTACACGGAGAAGTCTATCAATCTAAGTTAGTTGGCCTGCTGTAATTGTCCGATACCAGTCCTCATACAAAGGAAGTATTACGAAGTACTAGGCCTGGGCTTACTTTAACTAAATTACAGCTGGGTACATGAGTGACGTTAGGCTACTGCATATAAATAATGGCATGTGTCATTCTGGCTGAGGTTAAATGTATAGTGTAGTTCAGTTGCACGTGTGTTCCATTTTGTTCTATTTAAGGTTGAACACAGCCAGAAGATGGATTCTTGATACTTAGAGCATCCCCAGGTTGTGATTGTTGTGGTAAAAATGTTCTCAAAGTAAAATGTCCACTTTCTGCTAGTATTCAAGATTGGAGATACTCTGGTACATGTATAACTAGAACTCACAGCTGATGATATACATTTAATGAAGGCACATGCCTACTACCCCAAGTACCAGCACTGACAGCAATGCAAAATACATCTGGTGAGGATGGCATTGGCCTTTATTATTATTATATTGGAATAATTACTATACCCGGTATATATCATACAGTCTCATACATGAACATACCAATGGTCGTGGTCCCAAACAAGGACTGATGCAGCTGCTCCACAACACTTCCACACACTGGTATGCTTTCACTAAGCTGAAACATGAATGTCATTGGAAGGCGAACTGTGCTCTGGCTTGTTAGTGGGAAGAAGCTTGCATTGGAGCGGCTGAAAATTTTAGCAACACATACGTGTGTTAAACACTGATTTAAAGGTGTATGCAAAACTCAGTGTCCCATACATGTACATACACTGTGACTGACTATATAAATGACTGAAAACAAACTAGGCACTAAACACATACATGTATATATATATCAAGTGAAATACAAAATAATGTAGGTATTTCAAACACAGTTGTAATATGATCAAAAGTTAACTGTATTTCGCAATTTGGAATTATGCAATGAATAGCTACTAACATATTGATGCACAGTTTGTCAAAGGAACTTACTTGAACAGGTTTTGGTCGAGAGAGAGGCTAAACGTCTGTGAACTCTTCTCAAATACCACTTTACCAGAGACACCCAACCCTTGGGGAAGAAAACCTAAAAAGTAGCACAAGTCACTGTCGATTACAGGTATTGGCTTTGCTAACATTAGAAGCAGCTTACATAGAACTATTTATCATTGCAACAACAAAAAAACAAAAAAACAAAAAAAAAACAAGGAATGTGCCAATGTGTATCTTGCTCTTATGAAATTATATGCAAGTGGATTTCTATATTCTGGATACTGAGTAAATAAAAACAAAACCGTTTCAGTATTACAACGATCAATGTCTTGTCTGATAGGACAATACTGGAGCAGTGGTACAACGTTACTCTTCCTCACACTCAACTCCATTGCTAAGCATGATACCAAAGCAATATGGTACATAACATGTGCTAAAATGCAATGCTCTATATGCAAAGAATGCCAACGAAATGTTCTTTTTCGAATGACATCTTGTTGCTTTATCACCTCTTTTTCTGCCAAATGCAATGTAGTGGTTTCAATACAACAATTCAAGTTGATGAATTACATTGTTAAAGGGTTTTCAATATATTTTCTTGATGCCAGTGTACCATCAGCATTTGCGCTCATACTATTTTCAAGTCCCAGCCAGTCACAACATTGAACAGAAACATTTAGATCTCCATCAAGGTTCAGTCACAAAAAACCAATTTTTAAACAACAGCATAGAGTGCACCACACTATCAGTCAGGTGTTGTGAAGCAAGTTATGTAATATGTTTTTTTAAACTGAGGTTTGTATGTCTATTCCCTATAACTGCAGCTAAATGAATTGATTGATTTCTTCCAGAATTACTGCTATTTGGGCACTAACTGCAGGAGCCAATGGCTGATCTGATATGCATAAATCTAGTTCAGAAACATCCTTACAACATATGTGTAGGTAGTTTGTACCCAGCTGACATGTAACTGTAAAACATCTTTCTCTTCATCTCCACAATTAACTCAAAAGTTTGTAGTTTGAAGCACTCTCTAATATGAAATTATTAACTATTATCAGACCCTCTCCGCCCTTAGTCACTAGAACTGCAAATGGTTAAACAAACAGATAACACTCACAGACATTAAGCAAATCACAATCCTATTAATTGCAAGTTGTGAAAAACGTTTTTACGAGAATGTTAGCCAAGTACAGGATTTGAAGGTCCCGAATAGTGCTGCAAGAAGCAGGGAAACAATCTACATTGTATATGATAAAGTTGGTGGCATATAGATTTGCAGGCAAAGAAGGGAGAAAAAATACAGTAGCGCAAGGCACAGTAATAGTCTACTAATATTATTTCATCCTTGTTACCCTGCCTTTTACATCATTATTGCCTTCAAATCCTACATCTACACATGTATACAACCAACGTTCTCACAGAGAATGTTTTTAATTGCACCCGGTATTTCAAATCCTGCATGTACACCCACCCACCTATAAGCCACGTTTACAATGACAAAGCATAAACACACAATTACAAGCCACACCACAATGTACCTATTTTTTCAGCCGACTTAAATGCAGGATGATGAAGAGCATCATATGGGGCAATGAAAAATGTAAGCTTCATTGGAAGCCCTGAAACGATAATAATAATTACATCCCCATATGTACATGTCATGTACAGGGAAAATGTTACGTTCAGATTTATTGCCTACCCAACTAAACAGATAGATTATTTAGCACAAACACGTGTTAAAGACTTTTGATTGAAATCTATCCCTTCAAAAGTAAATTTGTACAAACACATTTTGAAATGCAAACATACATGCATATAAATGTATGGCTCAAACTTCATTCGCATTGTACGGAAGCATAGCACCCATTGCATACATGTCCCAAATGGAACAGATGTATCCCCTACTGTATACTAGTTTCAGAATGTCACAGAGTCTGTATAGGCTATATGTTAATATCAGAATGTGTACATGTATACAAGAAAATGAAATGAATACATGGGTACATGGGTGTGTCTCAACTGCTGATCTACCTGCTGTCCTGTCTGACACATGACCAAGGGGATTGTTCATTATCATATCCTCTAATGGTGGCTGTGGACTTGAAAGGAAATAAATAAAAATAATTAATCGATAACCCTTTATCTAAACAAGTTGAAAGAATAAACCATTTCATGGGTCTAACTATATACTTTAATGCTTGATCTCCAGCTCGTCATCCATATTTAAGCGCGGTTAGCGTCATTAATGAAGGGCGCGCTTTTATGAAATATATTTCCATGAATAAGAGTAACTAAGAGCAGCTTGTTTCATTTTATGATTGTAAGAAGGTACTTCTTTTTCAACTTTGATGATGTAAATTATATCAAGAACAGCTAGTGTATACTGATTTTAACGACTAGTTCTCGTATTTTAGCAGTGGTAGCGATCTTTTTTGACAATGAAAACGACAAAGTACTATAAATTTTATATTTTCAGAAAGCTAGATGATAGAGCATTACTTAAGTTCTTAAATCAGGTGTGCGGTTTATGCACTGATGTTTGAAAGACTTTCATTAATTAACAATACTTAATTGATTTGCTAGACCTCAGAGTAAGCAAGTCTGTACCATTGACATTGCCACTGTCAACTTGCAGTACAAGAAATATGCAATTCTATGGGTACTGCTTTGCCATTCAAATGTTACTGATTCTTATAAAGATTTAACATATGACTGTGACAAAAATTAATTTAGTCATGTGACCAATTTTACTTTCAATCAAAGCCACCAACCAAACTGATGCCATTGTTTTTATACTTCCACATCGTCCTTAAATAAGACGTTTGGGGATTAAGCATCAATGGATGCACATCGTTAGTTAAGCCGACTGATTTTATATTATAACTTAAGGCTAGAATACACAGGGTGACTTCCAGGTGACTTTGGGTAACTTATCCCTACTGGTAAATCTCTTTGCAAGCATCCATTACATACAACATTTTAACTGTAATATTGGAGAACATTTTCTTCGTTTAACCTTAAAGTTACTCCATTAAATATTTCGGGTCTCTTTAGTTATTGCAATACGTCATTAAGTGGTTTGATATAAAACCATTGCTGATGTTCCATTCTCAGGAACAAACGTTTGTCTTTTCTTGTACATGTAAGTCAGCTGGTTTGTCCAACAATGAAACTTATTTAATGCTGTGCTGAAACTCACATTGATCAGCTATGACTAAAATCTACTTTTATCAGAACCAAGGATGCTTCAAAACCTTATTGTAGAAAAATATCAAATCTTAAGAATACCTCTTTTTTCTTTCACTTAAATAATAAATCAAGCCCTACACATTCAATTGATTGAAAAAACTCTCCCCAATATCATTGATAAATACTACCGATGCACAGACCATACTGCAATATTTGACCCAGTTCAAATTTACTTTGTAATACTTAGTACGTATACAACACATGCAGCACAACATTCCTACCTGCTTTCAGCAATGGAGAGCAGCACTTTCTCAGTGGCCATTAGGGCTTGGAACACCTTTGCCTTATCCATCCTAAAAGGTGCAAAGTAATGAAAGCACATTACATGGTGTCAATATCACTTTTGTTCTTCAATAAGGTCAATCCCCATATCACATCCATTCATTATCATTGCCCTTATACTGTACATGTATTGTAGAATATCACGAATAGTTAACATCCAGTTGGACACTTAATTCCAACTGCAGTTACTAAATGGCCTGACTTATTCATTACAAATACCTATAAATACTTATATATACTTGTACTCTGAGGGTTGAATATTGTAGCCAGGTGGCCACTTCACTTGCAATTAATGGGTGATTCAGTTCTAGTATACCTTGCTATGAAGCGCTGTTAAAGGACCAGATATAGCTCAAATCTATACATGTATATGTCCTGCTCCCTAGCCAAAAGATCACACCGAACCAATTCATTTGCACACATGCCCATCCCTAAATGTTTATGCAATAAGCCTCACCCTGTTGCCTGGACATAAAGATCATTCAATGATCGTAAATGGAGTTCAAAGTCACTAAAGTTGTGTGCTCGCAGGAGTTTCAGAAGCGTGTCTGAATCCTCCTGAGGGGCATGGCCTTGGACAAGCTTTGCAGAGACAACATGGCCAGAGTCCTCACAGCAAACTTCAATGAAAAATACATCACAGCTCAGGAAAAAAATGACTTGCTGTTGAGGTCGCTGGAAGTCAAATTTAAGCCTGTGTGGTATATAGAATTCTTTTTAAATGAATTATTTCACAACAGAACTTGCCTGAGGTTGTTAGCTAAGGCCTCCAATTTTCGTTGTACACCACCAAGAGAGAAGTCTATGCACATGTACATGAAAATTAATCAACAGGTATACAGTGATGCCATGCAGCACAAAATTAAAAAAATGAGACTGTAAAACATGTCATTATGTGCTAAATCAATTGTAATTCACTCCATCACACCAACTAGTTTTAATGAGATATAGTAATCCAGTGACAAAATGTTTCTAACTAAAAGATATTACGGAACTACATAACATTGCACAAGATTCATATTCAATGGAGGTTCATATTATAACTACACATCCAGGTAAAAATTATGTCCGACTCATTTAATAACTACTGCACGTTGTATGAATCTTTGTATCTTCTCAGTCGTATGAGAAATTTCTACTAGCAATAAAATCTTTTAATAACTGGGGTTTAAACCTCACACACACTCACACACAATAACTCTTTCAATGTCATCAAGAGGTTCACATTATTTGGCTTTGAAATTATAATAGAAATGGCCAAGGTATTATAGTTACATATTCAATATAAGTTAACACAGTGTGCGGTTAAAACTAACAGCAAGGTATCAAGTACATGTATTAATATGTGGTCAGCAGAACTCTAGGGTCAAGTGGTTTTTTCTTCAAAGTGGTTACCAGTGATCCAAACATGTTACGCGTTGCAAAGGGTCCGTATTACGTCACTAATACTCACCCTTTACCTCATCCTCGAGGCGAGCGATTACGTCCCTCAATCTTTTTTGAATCTCTTCAGCATGGGCGGCCTGCAACACAGATTGCAAAATTGTTCACACGTCGGTGAAATCATGACCACATGGAGGAGACATACCTGTAGGCTATTAGTACCAGCAGTTGAGATCTGCTGTCCTACTGAGGCCTTCACCTGTTGCGCGTGTGCAAGGCGGGCGCGGATCGACTCTATGCACTCCCTGAATTTTCCATCCTCAGATGATGCCATTCTATTTTATGTTTCTAATTGCAGTGCAGTATGTCAAAACCTGCAACAGAATGTTCTACCCCCGTAATTACCCGTAATTATAACATGGGTCCCCGGGCCCATGTTATAGTTATTGTTGTTTTGTTTTTTTTTGCTTTTAAAGATTATTCAAAGTTGTTTAGCATAATTCATATAGCATTGCAAAATGACATTTTAAAGCCAGAATGGATGAAAGGATGGGGATATAGAGCATGTCGATTTCTATAGGCCTAGTACACATTGATTTTATATCCATTGATGTTTAGGAATAAATGCACATTGATTATTATATACACTAAAGTAAGTCCTTTAACAGTCATGTTAACCTAGATAGGATAGCTCTACAGTTCGCCCTTACTAATGTCAACCCTAGGCGGCTGTACTATTGTAATAACAAAAATTTAGGGATCCGGCGTTCTGTATCACACAGTAGTCTGGGGACCAGATGTCTGGCGTTCAGCACGCGGCGTTTTAAATACATATGTTAACACTGGCTTACTTAGTATCATCAGCAAAGATGATCCACTCCTCCTCTTTAAAGACTTACAAAAAAAAAATTGCACTAGTAATTAACGCATGCGCATTAAATTATGTCTGCCAGTCATCTGGTCCCCCTAGTACGCAAAGCTATTGAGACCTGCGTAAATTAGTTCACCAATTAACGAAACATGTAGCCTCGTATCCAGACCCCATCTGCTCTGTGACGTGATGGGTCTGGGTACGAGACTATACAACATGCCTGTCTCTCAAACCTGGTATCTATACTTTTTGATGCCACTTCACATTAGCTTTTCTGTCCCTCATGTTAGGCAGTAGCAGAGATGTCGTAGATTTTATCCAAACCCAGAATGTACAATGTACTTGCAAGCTCAGCCCAGTGCCCAACACAAGTAGCAGATGACATTAAATTTTCTAGCGGTCAGATACCCATGCTAGAGTGCACTCACAGTGATGTGAGGGATGGATTTGGTTGGAAGTGTTCCTCCTGCAAAACCCGCCGGTCTGTGAGAGGGGGAAGTTTTTTTTGCGAAGTCCCAGCTGACCCTACTGTAGTGCTGCTCCATTTCTGGTCAAGACAGAACCCTGTGTCAAATATTGCAGTGTTCCAAGGTGGCCCTCAACACGGCTGTGGATGTGTACCAATGGCTTAGAGAGGTTGCCTCCACAAGGTTGATAAATGGTGGACCTGTTCAGCTTGGATGTCCTGGGGTGATACATGTAGTGCAGATAGATGAATAGGTACACCTGTACTTCTAATGATATATATGTGAATATAATGCTGTAGTACCACTGAGCTGACTAAAAGCAGTGGGTGTTTAGGATGGTGGACACCTTTCACACACCACTTGCAGATGGTGGACACCATGCAGAGATGCTGAAAACTCCTACCAATCAAAAGAGCACACAGTGCTCTGTGCTTCATGCAGTAGGATATCGCACTCGGTTGAGTTTGTGAACTGAATCAATCGAGTTAAAACTAAGTTCAAGACTATGAATGGTGTGTATGCACAGCCATCAGCTCCCAAGCGTTCATGTGGCATGGCAGGAAAGGTATGTCACCACAGGGGCCCTTTGACTATATCCTGAGGGATATAAGTTTACAGTACGTTGTTTGGTATTCACCATTTTTCAAACTTCTAGAACAGCAAAGAGCCTCACATCCCAATCACCACCTTCCTTTATCTTAAGTCAGGGCAACCAGGTTTCCTCCAGCAAGGTCTGGTGCATGCATGGGGCTAACTCCTCTTCAATAAAAATATTGTAATTATTAGGCCTATATTGAAATCCTGTGAGAAATGACCTATTTAACGTCACAGTCAAAAGAAATTAATATTTACTAGCTCAAATTAATACTGGTACATGTATCACAACATTAATATCAATCCAAGGAGATGAAGGGAAGGAAACATTCAAGACACATGTAGTGCCTGGACAAACTCATAAAACACATATGCACGCATAATATACATGTACAAATATTAGCTACCAATACAAATGAATTATTCATTTTCGCTTGTCCATGTCGTCAATGATCTGCAACAGTCGCTGTTTAGCCTTCCTGTTGTTACGAGTACCGAATCCAAAGCTCAGTAAAGCTTTTAGCTGTGATCCAGAGTACTCCTGCAAGCAAAAACATGGATATAGCGTTCTGAATATTTTAGAATACAAACCGTGTGGTCTTTTAGCCATTTCTCTGCCTCCTCATCTGTCACATAGTATGCCCTGACATACTCCTCCACAAGTGCATGGTACGGAAGTGGCCTGTTGTGACAATGGTAAATATATCACATGAACAAACATGGAACTTGGGTGGACATCATAATGTACTTGAACCCAGTGAGCTGTTCCATCTTGCTGCGGAACTGTTGGAAATCCAACTGCATGAGTGCTCGACCCTCATTGCTGCATTTTCTGCTGGCTTGTGCAAATCCTTCCACAAAATAGCCAGCTGCAAGTTTAAAGACATTGTCCCAGAGCATTGTGGACACATCTTCAGGCATAGGGATCCGTCTACAAAAGGAATTGATAAAAAAGTGGATACCAAGATTACAACACCTACTTTTCAATAGCATGAATCTGTTCCTTGTATTTTTTAACTTCCTGCATAAGATACAGTACATATGAAACATATAATTTCATATCAGTAAATAGAGCAGACCAAACCTGCAGCATGGTGTCCACATATGAACTGTGCTGTGACTTGATGTCCTTAATGACCCAATTTACTGTTGACATCATCTGCAACACCTGATGAGCAATAGATACACGAATGTTACATCTTGAAAGAACACACACACACACACACACACACACACACACACACACACAAACCTGTTCACGTGACAGAACATTGGAAGCAACACCACAGTAGGCTGGTTTCCTCAGCTCACGTGCAGTGCTCACCGTCTTAACAAGAATAATATATATTTTATCACCACGTGCAAGCATTTAGCAATCAAAGTGATTACATGCGAAAGAAATTGTGTCAGGAAACTTTTCTTCCCATCAGGAATGAAGCTTTCTAGCGTGGGCACCATGGTTTCAAATTGTGAAGCCAAAAATACTCTGCAAAGCAATGCAAACACATACATGGAAATTGGTCAATTTCAGCAGGCTACTACGTGTACTTACAATGACTCTATTGCCACCACCCGATAGCCCAGGCCATGTAACGTTTTGGGGTCCTTCAGGTCAGCAACAGGAGACACATTAGGCTTGGGAAACTGCAGGCAAAAATGAATAATGAAAACATACATACAACACTAGACATGTACATGTACATACACATGTACATGTATGCACCACACATGCAAAAGAGCATCACTGTACCTTTGTAGCTGAGTTTGCAGACATCAAAGCAGGAGCAGAAGGATCCTAGGGGGGAAATCATATAAGTGTTCCACAAGCACAGAATGTGGTGTTATTGAAGCATTGACCATTAGGACTGGGGCTGGGCATACCCACATGGTATTGGGAATTAATGGTCACAGGGAGCATACACACAGTATCTGTTAAGCTACATGTATATGAATTTCACCTGTTTTGCATGCCAATACAAAACAAACAGTACTACGTAGACTATGACTTGCCCAAGCATTGAAATACATGTGTATACAGGGTGTTTAACAATGGTGGCAACTAAAATTCATTATAACTTTATACATGTAGTAAAATTTGTATAAAGTTCATTAACTTATATTACTACGTGTACATTACCAAGCCAGGGTAAATGGTGAAGAAACTAAATTCAAGCCACAAAAATCACAGGCCACCTATTCAAGATGTTAAATTTAATTTTTATAAATATGTACCCATGACGAAGTTAAGCCAATTGGTATTAATTAACCACTCTGTTATGCATCTTGAATTATTGAGGGTTTTCAAATTTGTTAATTTAAATGGTGCAGCTTAAATTATGCATTAATGTAATTACATGTACATATCAATAAAAAGTCTATTTACCACGCCATTTTTATGATTTGCAATATGCTTGATTTTTGTTTATTATATAAAAATTATAACCTTAATTCTTTAATGCATACCTCAAAATTCATCGCACAAGCTCATTTTGGGAACAAGTTATTAACATTTAAAGTAGTTGCCTTTACATGTATTTGTGAAACACCCTGTACTATGGGAGAGGAAAGGCACTTCAGTTGGAAAGGTGCACAACCACGCACAAGCCTGTTTGTTGATTCTCTGACAAAACAACAACAAAGGGAGAGTAATAGAACTGCTTGCACTGTTATTGACGCATGCATCCTACCACACCACTTTTGTATACCAAACTGGAGTTTGTCTTAAAATGACTCTGAGGAGTTCAGTTGCTCGTACGTGCAATGTGCAATCAGATTGTCAGAATCTGTTAGCAAATGACGTTGCATACTCTCATGCATGTAAATGCAAATGCATAAGCCAATAGATAATATGTGGGACACTAATAAAAAATTGTACCTTATACAAATCAATATAAATGTAAATGTACACGTATAAGCCAATAGGCAATACAATGTTTGTGGGACACTAATAACAATTGTACCTTATACAAATCAATATACATGTACATGTACATGTATCTTCGTAACTGTCCAACCTTTTGTTTCTTGGTATCTTATTACATTTGTCTTGTACAAATCTATTTTGGTGCTGTTTATATATATATATTTTCGCTGCAATCCAATAACCTGAAAAGTTTTGGTATACAGATGTATGCAAAGAAGGCCAGCTGCTATTGAGTTATTAAGATTTATTTTAATATCATCCATCCATTACGAGGACACATAAGTAGCTATGCAATGAAAGTGCACACAATTCGTGCCAATGCTTTAACCGCATCTCAGACAATGCACGGGAGGCAGGCATTGGTGCCAATTGTGTGGATGTACATACATGTATAGATTAACTGCATCTCCATAACAGATAAACACAGAAATCAAAATCTTGGATCAATAGCAAAATTTGACACATTTTCAATTAAAACCCAGTGGGTTAGAGAACTTTGTATTAATAGCAGAACTAGAGCACCAAAGTTGAAATCCACAGAGAGAAATAATGGGAAAGTGAAGGGAACTTGAAAGGAAGCAGTTGAATGGTTGCAAAAGATATTGTGTAACATACAAAAATTATAACTCCACAAGGATAATGTTGGACATTGTTCCATATATACATTGTACAAGCATGTGGGTCATTTCTATAGAAAGGATGCCAAAACCGTTCTTTTCAACTATGCCATTTTATATAAGTCCCTTTATTGATAATAGAGTTAAAAAAGGTTCTATAAATGTCCACTTCTACATGTACATGTATGTAAGCATTGTTCTTTTTCAGCTTATCCTTGGAAAGCTTTAATGATTGTCACAGCACAAGCACTAGGTAACACGAGCAAGGCTAACCAAGTATTAATATTCAGTGTACACAATGCACAGAACCCAAAGTTGCTAAGAGAGTTTCATCATTGCTCATTCTATGCTCTGTAAGGTGCCAACAGTAGTATGAGAAGCCCATCGTACATCAATTATACATATATTGTACACTGATTTCAGACATACCTGTGGAAACAGTATCAACGTGTCCTCTATCCTCTTCAATGAAGTACTCAGCTTTGCACTTATCTCTGTACCAGCATGTTCTAGCTGAATGGTAACAAGGTAAGACGGAGTGACACTACAAGATAAATGTTAACTGTCACATGGAGTGTGCTCAATGGCCTACAAGGTGAAAGTGTTCTAA
Organism: Spongilla lacustris; assembly: GCA_949361645.1. Taxonomy (NCBI): domain Eukaryota; kingdom Metazoa; phylum Porifera; class Demospongiae; order Spongillida; family Spongillidae; genus Spongilla; species Spongilla lacustris. Next base: position 7,168,003 of record OX442418.1, read on the forward strand.
AGACTAGGTGACAGTAGCGGTCACAATAGGGTGGTTAATAAATATACTGCACAAATAAGGTCATACATGTACACTGATGTTTATGCTGCATCGATCAATATGCTGCTCACATTCTGCATATGGTTATAAATAGTAAACTAGTGCTCAAAACTGAATAACCAATAGTGCCTCGGTTTATACATGTGTGCCTTGTCACCTTCTAACCCACCCAGTTATTTTGATCAATGCTTGGACAAGGTTATGTGAATATTGTTATAGAGGTGTGAGACAATCAAGAATGATTTAAGTTAAGCAAGTACTTGTACCTTCCATTAATTATATTCTTTTTGGGTGTTGGGCTTGGTTTTGAGAAGTTTTTTTGAGGGGTTGATTGTTTATCAATGATACAGTAGTAAAGTAAACAAAATTAACCATATAGTGTAACATTAACTCTAAGTACAGTTTTGGTGATAAATTTAACTAAATACAAACGTATATGCACAAACTGTATGGCACTCGGTGTATTAACTTACAAGTGAACCACCCCAAGTAATGAATGCACAGTGGTGCACTTGAACACCACTACAGTACATGTACATGTACGTGGGTACATGTACATGTACGTGGGCATATTGGGTTTTTGCACAGGGATTGAAATCTTAATTTCACAATATCATCACAATTTTCTTGCTTCAGTTGCATTGCATAACATAGTGAGCTGCAGGCATTGTCAGGAAGTATTAATTTATACATTCAATCCTTGAGTACATGTATATATAATTCCTGAGTAATGCAAAATCACTCAGATACATGTACATACAAGCTAATGCATGCTACAGATGCAGATGAGTGTACTATACATTATATACATATACGTGTACTAGCATGACACATGTACACCACAGTTCAACAATAAAATATTGTGATGATTGAACTCACTGATAACATGTCCCGTGCAAAAACATCATATATCTACACAGGAGATGACAAACACAATGCTTGAAACAACTTCCAGCACAAGACAAATTCTTACAGCATAGAGATAGTAGTCAAACAACTGAGACAAGCACTCAAGTACATCAAACGCAATCGGTTCTAGAACAGTCATTATCTGCATGTAGTTCCCTGTGAGATACATAAACAACTTAACAGGTGACACTTATCAGACTACTACATGCACTTACCAAAGAGCCTGAGAACAGTCAATGTAGGGTTGGCCAGAATGGGTCCCTTGGGTGCTGAACGCTTATGGTGGTGCGATGGTGTGGAAGATGACGACTTGTTGGAAGATATCGACAACCTGTTGCTAAAAGGGTAAACAATATGTCAATCATCACATCATTCAAGCATATATACAAACACAAAGCAAACACACCACATGCAAATGCTGACACAATACTGTACTTTACATCTACAAGTTGTATGAACCCTGTTTATAAAACTGAATTGAAAGTATATGTATATCTAGTACTTCTTAACACAGCAGATGTTGCATTGTACACACACTGTACCTGGCTATATGTGGTGACGCTGGTGGACCAGTGCTGATATCTATATGTGACAGGTACCATGTACATGTACATACATATCTTTATACACATACTTGAAAGCTCACTTGCAGTGTTGGCTTCATCATCACTGCCAGTTTCCTCAAACTGCAAAAAGAGATGCAGAACGTTATAAATTATACCACACATACACGAAAACAGTTCAATCCTTAGTTGCATACATGTATATGTATATCACAAAGTTTCACTCCCGAACATTAGTTGCATGAAAGGTGTGATTATAAACATTATTAAGATCAGCTTGTTCGTACAAACAATTATCAAAAGCACAAAAATTGAAACCACCAAAGTCGCAAAATGTTAATCCAACACCCTCCGCTATGTAATTCACAGTAGCTTAGAGATAACAATATCCGTCATCACAAACTTTGCCTTTGGAATAACAAAGCTATTTTAATTGCACAGTAATTTGAAGTACATGTATGTAAACTTTAACAGTGTCCTTCCTGTTGTGAGACACAAAGTCAACATGGATATGGCCCCCAAATAAATCAATGCTACCACAAGGAACATGCAGGACTGTATGTAATTAAATCTACATGTAGTTACAAACACAAATAAACGTAACTTACAAATAACATGCTTCATCAATGTCATGCAGTTCTATTTATAAATACATGTACATGCTGTATAATATAAATGTATCATACTATACCAATTTGTATACACTCAGAGCTACAAGTACATGTACATTAAGTAAAAAATTTGAAGGCAAGTTGAAGGGGGTTAAATCGTTTTAAAATTTTATTTTCTCACATAGACAGCTTGACGAAAATTAATAACATAATTTTATGTGAGTGTACAATATCCTCTACAAAATGTTACATTTTTAAACATAAACTTATAAGGCACTCAAATAATTGTATTTCAGTGCAAGTGTCGCCCTTTCTTCGCTTGGCCTGAAAAGAAAGCAAATAAATGAGCAACAGTTGCACGGAAAAAATTAAGTGCCTTATAATTCTATGATGGGCAATCACATTTTCAATGTCTTTGAACCATTTCATCAAGTATATTTTGTAAATAATAAAAACACATACGTACACAATGTACATGTACATGTATCATTTCCCTGCACACAAAAGCAAGTACAATCAAGAATACCCTATTGTCCCTTTGCAGATTAGAATAAAAGCATGGGTCCATGAAAACTCTTACTTGGCCAGCTTCCATCACATCCTCTCCCTCATCGTCATCATCCACCTCGCCAAATGGATTGTCCGTACTTTTCAACCTGTTGAACATACTGCTAGCTGCAATAGGGAGAGTATGCAACCAAGCATACCCCATACACTGCAGTCAGCATACTGTCAGTCCTGGAAGGCAAAGCGGCTTTCTTTGATGCAGAATCAGCTGAAGAAGATCTTTGCATAAAACGAAATTCCTGACGATAAAATATGATTATAAATTTATGAATTCAAAGACTGTTAGAATGTGCACAAGATGAAAAGGACAACATTTTTTTGGCAAACAGTAAGTGGTGGTCACATGTGAATGTGCCTACAAGAACATACATGTACATGGGCATACGCATGTACACATACATGTACGCAACCTTGACCTTGGCAACAAAAAGGACTCCTTTTTGTGAAGGTCAAAGCACATTTCAGACACACAATAGGGTCTGGTGTTATTACAAATACATGTATAAGCATTTCTATTAACTTACCTTTAGACTGTAAATAGAAAAATTTGCCCTGACAGGACAGAGCTCCCAAGCCTCATTTTCAAGGAACAGCCTGAGCTCTTCTAATCGACCTCTAAATCATAAAGCAATACATGTTAAATAATAAACAATAAATCACTGTGCCCTACCACTGTTTTTCTTATTAATAATTAAAAAAGTATCCCAAACAACGCAAATAATGATACATACATGTACATAACTGATACGAGTACAGTGTAGGATAGACTTTAAAGGTGTGATATTAGCCACAGACAATTGTAATACATGCAGGTTACTAAGCATAGAAGTTATATTTACAGTGTGTTTGGTAAAGAGAACTGGGCCGGGTTTAGCACTACAGATTATGCAAAGTAGATTGGGTTGCAAGTACACAATAGCCTTCACTTTTTTAACCATGACACATTTGTGAACCCTTTCACTAAATTTGAACATATAGGAATAGTATGTAAACCTAGGATAAAATAGCAACAATCAACTGCATGACATCAAAAAATATGTAAAGTTTGAAATATGTTCTTTCAGTTTTCGTTACCTTATACATGTACATGTAAATACAAAAAACAGTGCAACAATACTGCTGTGTTTCTATTGTAGTATGAAATATATTTAAACTTCATCTTTAATCTCCAATTGTCCTTACTTAAGGTCAATAAGGTGTTGAAGTACAAAACAGTTAGATCAGCTTGCTGGTTATAATCAACATTGATCAAAAGTAGAATTGGTCACACAAAAATTTAATTTCTATCACACATCATACAAATCCTTATAGGGAAACTGAAGGTGTCAATAAGGAATTATGACAAGCAGTACGCATATTTCTTGCTCTGCAGGATGACGGCGGCAATGGCAATGATACAAACTGCTCACTGAAGTCAGTAATGACTACAGGATCAATTACTTTTTTTTTTAATTAATCAAAGCATGATGAAACTTCAATTGCTTATATTTTAGAAACAATACATTATGTACTTATTCGAAAGCGCATCAAATACAGTAATGCTCAACCAGCTTTCTGAATATAAATGAATATTACTTTGTCGTTCATAATTCTGTGTTAAAATCATGGAGAAAAAACCCCACTGCTTGGGGGGGGGGGGGGGGATCAAGTTGTTCAAAATACCATTCTTGATACATGTATAATTTATATTATCTAAGCTGAAATAGAAGTGATCTAGGTACAACAGGAAAATGGAATACATTTCATACTCGTCTAAATTCACCTGTGATAAGTCTTGAAGTACTGGAGGCTCTGCTGCCTCATGGAGTCCTGCAAAGGCTCAGACCCTTCCCCACAAAATTCCAATCCAAGTGCGATGATCCTGTTAAATGAATATTCATTAGCATCCAGACCACATGTTCCCATACAACTCAGTACTTTTTCACTATGGCCAAAATCCTAATGAAGTCATCATATTTGAACCGTGAGATGTCTACACCAAGCAAACATGGCCGGATCTTCTGCTGCACATCCTGGAAACACACAAATAAAATTATACAGGGCATTCCTCAATCAAGGAAAATTGTGTATAAATTAACCACAAGCACGTAATTGTTGTAAAACGTTCTAACAGCAAAAGAAGACATGCTGGTGAATTTTATTTATTTATATATGACCTTTAATGGTTAATTAATATTGACAAAAGTCTCAAGACCCTATTCATTTCAATTAAACATTATTAATGTTAATAAATTTAGGGTGGGTGGTTAGTTAAAAGCTGCAAATTGTATTTAATTAACTACTTCCGTTTAGAAGTTATTAAAATTGAAATCTTGATTTTTTTATTTCTGCAATGTACTTGATTTAGGGGCCATTGTACATGTATCTTGATTGCATAAATTTGGCAAGTTATTATTATTAAAATTCAAGAAAATGTTGGAGCTGTTGGATGCCTCTAAAATGATGTTTTCGATGAGGTGCTATTGGGAATCCCTTTTTTTGTTCATTTTAATTTCTTATTTTTTTAATTAATTAAATTAATATTTACAACAAGAATTTAGCAACAATTTTCCTTGATTGAGGAACACCCTGTATATAGACATTCACATCTACAGGGTAACTCAGTATGGAATTCAGTCTAATAGCCAAATAAATTATCAATCGTAACTTCAGCATTTTTGAACATTAGACAATTACAAATCATCAATAAACAGCAGCTGTAATAATGAAATTGTACATTGTGTAATTGTGGGAATTTCATATTGCATAAAATAATATATGCACCCTGTGCAAGAATACAAGTTACTATCCCATTACTACAAAAACATCTACATGTACATGTAGCTAATAACTGCCTTCACTTTTAAAACTAAACTGATGATTTTCTTACAAATCATTATGCACAAAATAATGAAATAAGTTTTTAAGAATAAAAAACATGAAGCTGTCATGTCAAAATAATGTGGAATAACCAGTAGTAAACAATCCTTACACTCCAGACCCTTGATAGTCCATGCTCCAGTTTCTGCCTGACATAACTCCGATTGAAGGCAAGTTCAGAGGAGTCCGCTTCCTCTGAGTCCCCTGTTTTAAGTGTCTTAACATCCTCATGCCACTGCTTCACCAGGTGATAGTTGTACATCACTTTCCACATAGCCTGGAAACAGAGAATGTGTGTCCTCCTCAGGTCACCACACCTGGCATCGGCTCATTCTTACCATGCACAGCTTCATCAAGCACTGGATAAAGTGTTCTGGAGTGATGAACTGAAAACAAAATCCACTTTAAATACCCATCTCTTTTGGTACATGTACAACTATGTCAACAGCTATGCCACAATGTGTACATTAACAACCTAAATATGTGAAATGTATTATTGGTACTGGCAACAACAACAACACCCAACAACTTGGTGATGTCTGTATATACAGGTGGTAAAAGCAACTTTCAATTAGAGTAGGGGTTTTTTTTAAGTAAAATAATAAATCTAATCAGTTTGAAATATTTATTGAATGTGTTCTACAATCAAGGAAAATAAACCACAGTTAATGAACAGCAAAAGAACACATACTGCTGAACTAAAATTAGTATCATCTTTAAAATGTCAAATAATCATCCTAAATCAAGTATGTTACAAAAATTAAAAAAATAATAAAGATTTCCATTTTGAATAACCTACACATGTATATAACTTGAAATAAGTAGTCATTGTACCGTATACTGATTTAGTGGTTTGAATATTAATGGAAAGTTGAATTCAAATAAATGCTGGAAGTGTTCGAGTTTAACAATTTTCCTGGATTGTGAAACACTCTGTGTATTCAAACTTCTGTTCTCAAAACAGAAGTTTGAATACACAGGTATACATAAGCTTGTATCAGGCATGAAGTTACAATGCAAAATAAAAAAATTGTTGGTTTTGCAACTTCACACAAACCAGATAGGATCAATTGCAAATAAAGACAATGTACATGTACATGTACCTCAATGCTAGTAACTTAAAATGCATGGAAATTTTCTTGGTGCATAACCCAAATAAACTGAATACATTAGTGAAATGTTTTTGTATGGAAGACAAAATAGAAGCTGATATACATGTATCAGACACTTCATTGAAGCATATACATGTGCTTCCCAATAGAGTTATAGGTATTGATGCGTGGAATATCATTATACATTTCTATTTACTTCCTTGATGGTAAATGCACACTTAATGTCATAGCTCAAATGCAGCAGAACAATTGATCTGTCCACACAGTTGTGTACATGTACCTTTGTGAGGTTTCTGTATGGCATTTTGAGCTGTTGTGCCTCTTCAGCTGGAAGGGTGCCTCCCATCTAAGGTGGGTAGTGTTGAACAATTGCAAACGACAATGATACCATCAATACCTTGGCATGCTCTCCAACCACTCTATAAGCCATATCATGGATGGTAGTGGTAAATTTCATCAGCAGAGTGTCCACTGCACCCTGTACATGTGTGATGGGTAGAATGTATCATTAAAGGTGACAGTACATGTATTGGTGTACAATGTGTGTATCATTAACACAGAAGCCACCAATGGATTTGCTTTGCAAGACAAAACCAAAAGTTGCACCCAGTACCTTGGCTTAAAAATACACAGTAGTGCAGTACCTGTGTTTTCCCCAATATCCTGTACGCTTCATGGACTTGTTCATATACAGGTGAAACAAAGTTTGAACACATCTCGCCCAAGACATTTTCCAACTTCGACTAAATACAATAAGAGGAATTACACGTATTGTAAACTAATTTCCTATAATTACAATTATATGTACAAAATATGTAAACCTAACCTTAAAAATATAAATATAAATATAAATAAAATAAAAAATTGATAAAACTGTTCAAAATCGAACAGTAGATACTGTAATTAACAATCACTTCTGTTTTTATGCACTACACAATAATTATGATGTACAAAATCGAGCGATAATACCTTGCTATCAATACATGTACATGTACATGCACATCGTCTGTTACTTGACTGTAACTTAGCTACTTCATGCATCCAAACCAGTAAATCAATATTATTAATAAATGCTTACGGTAGTAGCTTATGTACCACAGTGCGATTTTAATTTTAATGTCCACAATAAATTGATCTATTGCTAGTATCAAGTATTATCTCAAGTCATAGCCCATGATGTTGCAATTTTTTTAGCAGTTATCATACTGTAGTTTCATTGAGTTGTTATATACAAGGATTCTTGTAATGAACGCACAACTGTGCAATACAACTGTACCTATAACATTGTGTTTAGGTACACAATGTACCTGTATTTATCTATAGCACATTTGTGTAAAAATCCAATCCAATAATATTTTTTTAATATTGAACAGCTGAGTAGACATGTGTAAAGGCTGGCTCTGCTACGCTACTGCTGGCACAAAATGAATGGTTGAGGCTGTAACTGATGGGAATGGTGCCATACTTAATTTGTTCGTCTAATATTAGTATACAGGTATATGTACAATAAATAAATAAACAATCGATTTTGCACTGTTGTGTAACACCCAACAAGAGGAGAGAGGTGAGGAAAACACACAAGCTCATGCATAACAAGCAAAATACAGTGACAGCATACATGTACGAGCATGTACAAACCACTCACTTCTATGTTGCTCTGGACATCTTGAAGAGAGGTGGCAAGTTCACTACAAAGCAAACACGAACTCACATAATAAGGTGTCCAGAAATGCATACATACATGTACATGTAGGTAAAGAAGGTTGTGTAGTGCCTGTAAGTTCAACACACAGGTGTATATTACTATTGTCTGTCTCAGTTAATAAGAGAGTTGAATACTACTACTTTAGAGCTTTGTAACTTGTCAGTGGAATGAGATGATCTCATGCCAATTTAAAGTCATATTAACCCATCATTTGCCACTAAATAGCCACTTTTCAAATGGTCCAAGAAATGCTAGATATCAGAGATATAAATTTCCTTCTGACAGATATTGAATTTTACGAATTTGAGCTTAAATAACTACAAACACACATAACTCCTGATTCCTTTATCTCTAAAGCTTCAAAATTGAAATACATGTTCTAAGGTCATTTTGTTACTCACACATTCTTTTCGTTCCAGTTTCAATAAGATACTGCTGATTTGTAGCTTTCAGAACACAAAGTAGTCATTTTGCGGTACTACCCGTTTTAGGAGGGTGGGCAAAGTTTATTTGTACGTATCAGTCCAATTAACTTTCTATGTCACAAGCCACAATATTTTCTTGAATTAAGAGTGGTTACTTAGTTTGAACATGTATAGTTTTTGGCATCTTCTGCATTTATATTTTCATAAAATGTAGCTTTTCCAAACTCTCTTAGTCATTGAGACAGACAATAATCAGCATTGCCAGTGTTACTACATGTAATAATGACTAAACCAAAGTACAACACAATCCTATAACTAATCCAGAACCACCTTATTTTAAATTAAGTATATGTAGCTGGATGATAACATTGAATTACAACTGTATAAGTGGTCAACCTTGATTGTGGGAGCTTGGTTTTAACAGTTAGATGATTTTTACATGTGCAGTAACTCAATTAATAATCCTAATGTGTTTGCATCAACTACATGTAGATCAGCTAACAGGCAAAAGTATTCAATGAAAACATGCAGTACATGTACGATGACATTTGACAAAGAGCCTTCAGTAAATTGCATACTGTAAAGCAATTTTTGGAAAGAAAAAAAAACACAAATACATGTACTTTGTTTTGTATGTAACAAGTTACTCTAGCAACATAGTTGACGAACATGGTGGGGTTCATGACCATGTATAAATACAGAATTAAGGTTCATTTATAACTATTCACCTACATATAATTGTGTAGCAAGTGTAATACACAACGTGCATGCACATACATGTATATAGAATATACATGTACTCATAAACGGATTGTGGACATATCTAGTCCCATGACGTACCAGACACAAGTATAGTGTTTGTACAGCTCGAGAGCATTCCTGCACTCTATGCAAAGCTGAGTTGCTTCCGGATAATTCCCTTGCTGTTAATAGAGAGAGACAGCAGGTATCTTACAGGGTGTGCATGTATTTAAAGACTACCTCAAGAAGCTCTTTCAACCTGGAATCTGTCCTTTGCTGCCAAGATGAACAAATGTATTGAGTACCTCCAAAGGTACTCATCAGGTAAGGTACATACCAGCGTCTTAAGGGTCTTGAGGATCTCCAGAAGTGCCCTGAACCGCTCACGCTTCCGATGCTTTGCCAGAAGTTCCAGTCCACCATGAGACACACCCTCTTTTGCAACCCTCAATTGCCTGAAACGAGTAATACATCATATACACATGCAAATGTACATGACCCCAATAATGTGAACAAAAGTGAAATACACAAGTGCATCAATCCAGTCAATTCAAATGTTCATGGTTACACTTTCATGTAAAAAAAAATCTTATTAACTACATGTATAATAACCCCACGTTGGACCACAACCACTTCACTTAGATGTAAATATTAATATCACATAAATTGGAACCTTCCTAGCTACTCTAATTTATACAACATGTCATATAGTAATTCTAACAAAACAGGTGTACATGTAAATGTAGGAAGGAACTGTGAAATAGATTGACCAAAGCTTAAGTTTTTTTTTTTTTTTTTTTTAATGTAAGGCGTCAGGACAAGGTGCAACAAGGAGGATAGCAACATGCATGATTCTAATCCCCAAAATGGTTAACAAATGCATTGAATACACAACGGCAAATCTGCAACACTTATGTACCTAAATATTTAGATACAGGACAGCCTAATAATAACTTAGTGTAGTTTAGAAATAATGTGCTAAAGATGCCAGGACACGTAAAAACTGCAAAAGGTACTAACACTTATAAGTGTAGTACAAAATTTGTTTCAGTATTTTCATCAATATATTCCTTCAACTAAACATGTAGGTCTTGCACACAAGGTAAAGGCATGCACTAAACACATGCATACGGTACATGCCACAAAGACACTTTTAACACAGTGACAATAGCTGCAAATGTACGCATGAGTCTATTTGTAAACACCACACACACACGTAGCTGTACCGCATACCGCCCAGGAATTAACATGCACTGCATGTGTACTGCAACTGCATACCTCCTGGCATTCACACACGTCTTTGCCGCTTGTTGCAAGGACATCTGAAGCATTGTAACGTTTTCTAGTTCCTAGAACAATAACCACCAAAGCTAAAACACATAACAATACAACTAAACAATCAACCCACACATATACATGCAGGCCAGTACATAATGCTGATTGGAACTTTGTACCAATAAGATAAGTAAAAAATGTTTTTTTTTCTTCTTGGAATAAAATTTGCCAATAGTGTGTCTATAAGGTCAATTCCTGTCCCCAGACCATATACCTGTACATGTGGCTTACCAAAAAAAAAGAAACCTTGGGAATACATGCACCACACAGTACATTGCATCTCAACACATACATGTAGATATATGTACAAGCATATACTCACCTGAACATATGCTGTATAGTTGGCAAATACAAGGTCGTATATTTTCCTATACATCTAGAATAAGTACATGTAAATCAGTAACAGTTGAATGCAAGGACAAACAGGCATCCCTTCAGTCACCATGCAAAAGACTCACTGCAGTATCCTGCTGCTTGAGGCGATATATGCGATCTTCCAGCTGCACAAGGCCACTTCTACTGATCTCTGGAGCCAAACGCTGCAGGCAATGTCGAATTATAAAATCTGTGAGCTGGTGGTATCTTATAGTTGCGCATTTCCCAATGCAACTGGTGTGAAATTAGTCCTGCTACATGCTGTATGTAAAGAGTAACCCTACAACTAAAAACCATATCAGTGGTGCAATAGCACTACTTTGTAAAAGCAACTGCTTTGTTTGGGCTATGATGTCTTAGCCTACTCAGTAGTTACACCACAATACAAACTGCGCACTTGCTCTAAGTGCCATTTGAAGTACAACTCACTTCAAGTTCATACTTGCTGCAGTCGACTCCATTATCAGACTTATACTGCTCATCCACTTCATTTAGGATCTAAGGACAATGAAACAGAGAGCTAAGCACATCAATAGCCATGGTATAAGAATCACAGATTATATCTGCAATGCCCAAATTGCTACTCTGGCAGCTAGCAATATTTATTTTCGCCACATGTCTAATGCACCTTGATCACAAATGTGCCTGTAAATGGTGCCCCAGCCGTTGGACATGCAAAAGACAGCATAATCACATCTTAACCAAACAGATTTTTGAAATGCCCACTGTCTCCTCCATAAAAGGTGGGTGAAGGAAAAGGTTCTGGGAAAAAAAGGTCCATAGCCAATTGGCATAACTAACCTCCTCAATCTTCTTGGGGTCGTCAATCAGGGGTGGCAGCTGTTAGGAAACACATAGTCTATTAGTGCATTCCACCAGTACATGTATGTACACTAACTTGTAGCCCACAATCACCTTTTACAAGAACATAAGTGATACATCATTCTCTGACTCTACAGACTACATTGTATTCCAAAACAACATGTATGCAGACCAATCATACTGCGCATCACAAAGCACAATCTACATGTATGCAATACCCTTACAAAGTTACACGTACATGTACACACAAACATTACATGTGTATATGCTTTACAAAAATATCTGCATGAATTGAAAATGATATATATATACAAGTATATATATATATATATAATTATATATAGGATGTGCCTAGGAAACACAATAGTGGACAGAATGAGGAATTTGTATGCAAAACACCGGGGTAGCTTGCGTGCAAGATCTTTGCATAAGAGAACAAATAACCACATATGCACACAGTTAATACAGGGAGTAGTAACAAGTGCATTACTATTACCTGAACTGGTTCTTCATCATCTGGCTTGTCTTCTTCAGCACCACCTTTGTCGCGCTGTGTAGTAGACATACACATTATAGGTAGAGTCTCCAAATAGAACTGTTCAATGTGATAACACACTAAACTACACACACACACACACACACACACACACACACACACACACACACACACACACACACACACACACACACACACACACACACACACACACACACACACACACACACACAAACACACAACAACCACCTCATCCCCTCACTACTATCTTCTGTAAACACTACGCCGCAAGTACACAAAGGAATATAATAATAACAAGGTATCGCAGTTAAGGTACCGGTAATAAACTAGCTAGGCCCTACATGTACTCAAATTTGCCCAACAAAAAGCTAACATTCCCCTCCCCCTCCCCCCCCCCCCCCCCCCCACTCCGGCACCCCCACTAATATAAACACATAAACAACGCGCCCACCCGTCATAACCCTAACTCGGCAGGGCTACAGCTGAGAGACACTAGAGTTATGGGTCTGATCCCACAGAACAAGCGGTAACGAGGGCATCAATTAGAGCAAATCGAGATAGCAGCGCTGTTTAGAATGTGTCACGCACAAGCCTACTGCACTGCGGCCTAATTACCTTAAATAGAGATTTCCACTTGATCATCGCTGGTCCTTTTCTCCCTCCTTTTAAATGGGTGGAGCACCAACACCCTCACGCGTTATTAACAGTGCATGAAAATAATTATTATAATTTACAATGCATGAACAGAATAAAAAAATTATAAAAGATGTCACTGATACATCAATTGTTCCAAAGCTGTACTACTCCTGAACGGTATAACTTCAATATTCTATCCTCATCATATCCTAGTGATTGCAATACTTCATGAGTGTGCTGACCAAGGATTGGTGGGGGTAACCTTGCTGGCTGATCAAAGCCACTATACGACACTGCAGGCCCTACATAAGAAGACTCAGTTGTGACACAGTAATATTCGTCAGTACTAACGAACCAGTGTACTTCACTTCACCCACAGTTGGATGATTTATGCTCTGCACCATTCCCAAATGCTTCAACTACACATATAGGAAGGTATATAATATAACCTTTACATGTCACAATATTTTTACCTGTGGGTCTGAAAAAGTATCTGGGATGGAATTCACAGGACCAAATGGGATTTTGGATCTTTCCAAAGCCTTGAGCCAGTGAGAGTTTCCATGCTCAGAAAACCTGGCAAGCAAAACATGTGGAAACCCCCAAGACCATATAAGTGACACACTAACCTCTTTGAAAGGATAGCCAGAAGTTCCTCCCTATTTTTGACTCGCTTTTCGTTTGTGGAGTACTTTTCATCATTTGCCAGATGAGGGAGTCCAATTATATCACACAGAGCAGCAAAGAGGTCATTGTTCCCAGCACCAATTATGATCTGGCCATCTGCAGTACCAAATGCCTACACAGAATAAATCTTTCAGTGCAAGCCTACACATACACAATACCTGGTAGGGGACAATACTCGGGTGCTCTGTTCCACATCGCCTAGCCTCGACCCCTAGGTTCAAATAATTAGAACCAACATAGACCAACAAAGAGACCTAAAATTGCCACTTCAGCAACAGACCACCAAAGAGAGCATCTGAAGTACCTGTGTCTGAAGAAGGTTACATTGCACCTTCTGACCACGCCCAGTCTTCTGCCTACTCAGTAAGGCAGCCATCACTGCCCCATGGGCATAAAGAGCAGTTGAGAGGTCGGTCATTGGTAACCCTACCTTAACCGGATCTCCGTCCTAAGAATTTGCAAGAACGTCTTTAATGGAGAACACTTCTCCACATTATTGTACCTTTGGACCAGTTAGATGCATTAAACCTGCAACTCCAGATGCAATGACATCATAGCCACCTCTATCAGCATACGGGCCTGTTTCACCAAAACCAGTGATAGAGCAGTAGATGAGGGCGGGGTTCAGTGGCACAAGGTCCTCGTATCCAAGTCCAAAGTGCTCCATGTTTCCAGGCATGTAATTGTGCAGCAGAATGTCGCATTTTGAGGCCAACTATAAAATGTCAAGAATAGCTCATACACATAACTGCATGCCAAACACTACCTTCTTGATGATCTCTTGCCCTTCTTGTGCCTTTAGGTCCACCGCAATGCTCTTAGAAGTGAAGCCAAATCAAACAATCACCACACCTCTCTATTTGTTGTCAGAAGTACCTTTTTGTTTCTATTGACAGACATGAAGTATGTAGACTCCGTGCCCATCCATGGAGGCCAATGCCTTGTGTCATCTCCCTGGACTATGGTACCCATTCATACTGCAGTACACACATGACCTTAGATAATACTCCACCTGGACGTTCAACTTTGATAACCTCTGCTCCTAGATCTGCCAGTAGCATTGCACAGAATGGACCAGCCAAAACCCTACAACACAAAGAAGGCTGTCATCATGGTCCCGCCCCTCAATGCACAATAGGATGTTTTATTATCATTGAAATTCCAGCAAGCAGGATAAATACAAAGTAAGGCACAAATCGTGGCAGCTGCTGTTGTTTAGCATTCTAAAAAGTATATAAGTTAGTGTATGTGCATATATGCTACATAATACTGCACTAACGATTTACTAGCATTAAAATTACGTACTAGTACAGTAATTTACAAATTATGTCAGTTGTTTGGGGACTCTATATATGATCTCTGCTTAATGCCTGCATGCGTCTTTCTTCGAATGTACACAGAACGCTATCAACCAACGTGCGCATGACCCACGTCGTATATAAGCCAAAACCCACCCTGAGCACTGTGAGCAGGTTTAAAGCCAGGCACAGGCGCCATACCACTACCTGGTAATATCGAGTACTTTGATTCCACTCAGCGGACTAGCCATGTCCGTAAATAAGCGACAGTTGTTTCCAAAAGAACATCTACGAGCAACACGCATCATTATAGAGAGAGCCATATTTGTCGGTATCGTATATGTAAAAATGATTGAAAACTGCACGTGATGTTACAGTACAAATGAATAAACGAATGCTTTAAGTGTTTCTATTGTGTCTTATTAGGGCGTCCAGGATAAAAAGTTAAAACCAGCGCAGGGTTTTAGACCTCATGAGGTTTGAGCTAAGGTTCTAAGCTGTCGGAAATTGGGCTTTGATATTTGTATATAGTAAGTGCCAGGGAGAAAATTCGTCTTAATTGTACGCCGTGTATACACTTTACGTGTAGACAACGATGCCGAAGGGACACAGAAGCGAGCAGAGTGGCTCTAAGGTTAGGCACATCAAGTCCAAAGCAAAACATCAGAAGAAGAAGTACATCAGAGCTGAAGATCCTGTACTGGCGGTTTTCATGTGGGGTGTGCAGCACAGCGTAAGTTCGCTACTTTGAGCGGTGCTAGTACCCTCATATACTACCATTCTGGGTGGGTTTTTAGCATTGAATAACTTGTTCGAGGGAAGCGAGTTTTCATACCGAGGGAAAAGTAGGTGTTGGAGGAGGGGCACATACTTGTTTTGCGAAGGCGGGGTGCCAAAGGGTCATGACCGTGGGTGGTGGCTTAACGTGGATGATGAGAGAACAAGGGGTAGCTGGGAGGGGGAGGACAGGTCTCTCCTCATGGCTGACATATTAATTACATGTCCGTCAGCAATTAAGATGTTGGCGGTGTGCAGACTGTTAGGTGTGGCTTCTTGATGGGTGCTTTTTTTTTTAGTTGCTTTATCTGCTGATCTGATAGATAAATGAAGTAGCTACAACAGCGGGGCCATGCCTGCTTCTGGCAGAAGACTTCAAGGCTTACAGCAAGATCAGAGTGGAAAACCAGTTCTTCAATAAGTAAGATAATGTTGTTGTGTGAATATGCATGCAAGCACAGCATAAACATACATATCCGTTCAATTTAAAGCAGACACTGATAAGGTAAACTTGCAGGTCGTGTAGTGCATATATGTATTTGTGTCAGAAAACATCCTGAAGCAATCGATTGTTAACTGGCATATGCTGAGTAGTACATGTACATGTATACACTATATGTATGTGTACATGTGTGTGTACATGTGTGTGTGTGTGTGTGTGTTCGTTTGTTAATTGCATTGTCTAGAACATACATGTGCATGGTTTACAGAGGATCCCACACTGTTGATGCTACGTGTATCTCTAACTTATTTACATGGGATGGGGTAGTGGCAGGATGTTGTGCAATTACATTGAAGGAGTGTGTCCATAACATTCTGTAGTTGGGTTTATAATCAGGGCAAATTTGAACCACACAACTAATTCCCTATTGCTGGGTGTGTTACAAATCAAATATTTATCCATGCAGGGAGAACTTGCCCGGTCATTTCAAAGTCAAAGATTATTGCCCCTGGGTGTTTCATGACCTTCGGAAGAAATTCGGGGTGGATGATCAGGAGTATATGGTATGTTGTGCACTGGGCATGACGTCATCCCCTTAACATGCATGTTCCTGGGTGCAGCACTCTCTGGTTGACTTCACCCCCCATCCTGTTGACAACCAAGGAAGAAGCAGTGCTAAATTTTTCTACTCCCATGATGAAAAGCTGGTGATGAAGTCGGCACTTCCAGAAGAAATAGACCTCTTACACCAAATTCTTCAAGAGTACCACGCTGTACGTTTCCTTGGCATTGGTGTTTGGCAGTAAGGTTCAAAGTGAACATGTTACTAAAAGGTTGTGTGCAGTGGGCAGGTGTTACCAATGCTGTAGTGTGTGTGTGGCACTATGTGCATGATAGTGGGTGGGGCAGTCTGTATGCAAATGTAAGTTTCTTTGTAGGTGTGTACATGGGGGGTGTTTAAGTGCCAGGTGGTACGGGCCACTGTTAGTCTCAGGCGGCTTTACCTGGTGGTGATTTTTTTTTTTTTGCTTACGTCATCAGTATGTGGTGACACATGAAGGGAAGACATTCCTTCCACACTTCTTGGGTTTGTATCGACTGACTGTCAACAGCGCCGAATCCTACTGGATTGTGATGCGCAATGTATTAAGTACAAGCGTTCATATTCACAAAAGGTTCGACCTCAAAGGTTCCACAGTTGATCGGTCTGCAAGCGACAAAGAAAAGGTACATTTACTTGGTTTGGACTTGTTCCAAATGAAATAGTATTGTTTATATAGGTGTATTCATTCACTTGCATAACCACCACACCTTCTTAACTACGTTTGCATGTTATTATAATGTAGGAATGTCCTCCTACAACTGTACATGATCCCGCCCCAGCTGCCAACCATAATAGGCACATACGCCTACATTGGCCTCGTCCCCAGGCCATACACATTATCATACATGT
The DNA here is from genome assembly GCA_949361645.1 of Spongilla lacustris. Classification (NCBI taxonomy): domain Eukaryota; kingdom Metazoa; phylum Porifera; class Demospongiae; order Spongillida; family Spongillidae; genus Spongilla; species Spongilla lacustris. Next base: position 7,185,876 of record OX442418.1, read on the forward strand.
GTACCTGTGTGGACTGCGTGATGTGCTGGTGTAGAAAATGATGTGCCTATTGTGGCTGGAGGTGCGAGGCTGTGTAAGATTGAAATTGTACATTTGCTTGTTGCTGAAAACATCGCAAAGTTACCTCAGTGTACAGCACCTGTTCAACCTTCCTTCTGGTGTTGTTGCAGAGTGTTTGCTTTTACTTTACTACTGATTTTGCTTCATTTTTAGGCTAAATCTGCTCCCACATATAAGGACAATGACTTCACAGAAAAAGGAGAGAAGATCTGCATTGGGGAGCAAGCCAAGGGGCAGTTCCTAGCTGTGATCGAGCAAGATGTTGCTGTATGTCAGTGTGTTAAGCTACCAGGCATGATGCACACTAAGCAGAAACTGTAATGTAGAATAAGTACAATGTATATTTGGGGTATTGTTCATCCTCCCACTCAATGGGTGTGCATTTTGTTGCATGTACATGTATGCAAGTATTTGGCTTTAGTGCAGTTTCAGTTAAAAGGGAGCAGTAGATAAATACAATGTATGTGCTCCCGATTGGCTTTAATGCAATTATACATGTAAGTTACCTCAATTAAAAGGGAGCTGTAGAAGAAAAAAAAAGCTCCTGGTACATGTAGCTTTTAGATGATGTTGCAGCCATTGTGCAGTGCTTGTACACCATTACTCCCTCCTCACAGTTCCTTGAGAGTCTGAACCTGATGGACTACAGCCTTCTGGTGGGCATACACGACCCCTCCATACCCCCAGAGGAAGATGGCAGAGATAGCAATGCCAGTGTTGGTGGTGATCAAGACGGTGGCGATAAGGAGGGAGGGAAATCTGAAGAAGATAACTCTGACAACGAAGAAGTCCCTAGCTCACCAATATCTCCTTCAGCCAGAGGTGCCTGCACCATGGTCTCAGTGTGTGTGATAATTCATTGCTTTGATTTCAGACGAGTTGACGAGCTCAGTGGAGGTTCTTGATAGTCCCGACAGCCCCAATGCCTCCTCCGATGACCAGGCCCCAGACCCTCAACCCCAGTCAAAGCCGAGCCTTGATGCCTACAATCCTGAGGAAGAGACACAGCCTTCTAAGAGTCCTGGTAAGTGCGCACATTTGTAGTTCGGTGATGTGCTCTAATTAGAGCTGTCTTAGGGGCTGCAGCTGCCGTCAGCTTTGCTCTACCATTGGAAAGGACTGGCAGGCGGGAGCTTCGATCAACCCCTTCAGAAAGGATGTTTCCTGTGATAGGAAATTCAGTGGATGTGTTTGCCATACCCAGTGCACAAGGTGAGATTGCACCCTAGTGTGTGCATACCTGCTATGATTTTGCTTCGACTACAGGAGAGAAGCCATGTGTGTACTTTGTGGGAATAATTGATATACTGACAAATTATGGAGCACTGAAAAGGGCCGCCCATGCAGCCAAGACAGTGAAACATGGCGTACGTGAGATGCACAACACACCTGTAAATATGTTCTTTGTGATACCATGTACTTGTATTCTATATGTGTTTATGCCAAAGTTGTGTCGCACAATTTTAAACACTTCTATTACGATGTATGTGTTGTGTTGTTCAACAGGCCGGTGCTGACATATCAACCGTGAGGCCAGAGCAGTATGCCAGAAGGTTCCTGGACTTCCTTGCTAAGAGTATTCAGTGATATAACATCTTCAAAACCTAAATTCTGCACTTGTTATTAATTTTCTGTACATTAGCATAAAACTTCGATTTGTTCGTTTCTTGTACAAATTTAGACTCCCCGACCTTGGTACTATTTGTCTTGTGCTATTTGTCCATATTTGCAGTGTGATATTTTTTGTTATTCCTAATTTGTGGTCAATTTAAAAAAAAACTATAGATGTATGCAACAAAGGCTGAAAGGAAGAACAGCTGTGCAAAACTGCAGATTTGTGTTGTGGAAGGTCTCAAGCTTAAGCAGTTTTAGAAGTGAAGTTGATAGTGTCCACTTCCCATACATGGCAATCTGAATGTCTTTTTGATTTTAAATGAATGAACACAATAGTAACTCTTACCATCCAAGATCTCTTCTCAAAAAGGAGTGGGTTTCTTCTAGTTTGGCGCCAACACTTGCACCATCCATTGTTTAACTTGAAGGCTGAATGCTAGGGCAGATCCTGACAATATGTGTGAATGCTTTTTTTCTCTCTCTGTATATTATTATTTTTATATGATTTCTGTATACGACATGTTATGATGTATGTCAGCATTAGGAAAATTTAAGATAAAGGATGCATGCATGGACTGGGAGCTCTACAGGATTGAGGAACTTGAAAAATGAGTTGTAACAATATTGGTCCAGTTTTAGAAATCATGCAGTAGTGAAAACAAGTAACTCATACTGAGCCTGATGTAAACTAAGTGTAATGACATGATTTTGAATTGATGAACACACAGGATTTAGTGGGGTTTAGGCACTATTTTGATGAAGAGGACCATTGCAAAGAACACACAAAACACAATGCCCAGCATGATCCATATCCACCACGAGCTCTGACTGTTGTTCACCTTCAGTTTGGAAAGGTTGCGATCAATCCCACCAATATTTTCATCAGCCAAATCGTTTGTTTTTGTTAATATCTAAGACACAGGGCTCAGATAAATGAAGCATCCAGCAGCTCTGGTTTAATAATGTATACCTTGGAGTCCTTCTGAATGACCTCTCTTACAAGCAAGGAGTTACTGCGCAGAGATCTAGCCATCTGGATCATATCATCAGCTATCTCTTCTTGCATCTTCTGATGTGTTTCCAACACTGAACTAACAGCAACCTTCGAGCTGAAATGTTGACCATCGTAATGCATAAAATGACAGCACAAATTCTTTGGTACGATACCTTGTGGTAGACAAATCAGAAGTCACAGACTGGGTGTAAAACTGCACATAATGAACAGAGCACCCACTAAAATGTACATCAAACCTTGGCAAAGAGCCTTTCCCTCAGCAGTGTCCCTTGTTTGGAGTGCATTTTCAACACAAGCTCGTCCCCTGCAGCACACGGCTGAAGGCGCTGAGGTGATCCAGAAATGGAGTCTTTGCTGTGAGGTGTGCGCACTTCATGGGGTTTGGATGTGAGCTGCACACACACAGCCAAATTAGTGGGAGCTTTGACAAAGCTAATACACACACACACACACACACGCACACACACACACACGCACACACACACACACACACACACACGCACATACACACACCTTGGCATCATCTCTGGTTAACTGTTGCAAGACTTCAACTCTCTGTTTAAACGAATTTACTAGATCAGGCTCCACACTGGAGGGAGGAGGGAGCTGTGATATGAAATAGTCGAAATTTTGGGCATCCAAACTTTGATATGTACATTGTATAGGCATACTTGCAATACATGCTTGTATCATGACAAATAATTTCTTAGAAACAGCTCTGAACCTGTCACAAGTAAATACAATTAATGAGGCAAGGCCTAGTAAATGTATGACACACCCACATCAAATTGTAGGGCAGTGGAAGTTTCAACAACAGGTTTAGTCATTTTTCATACACTCATTTCCATGGCAACAAAGCTATTTCCTCTTCAATGGCAATTCTATGTCTACAATCATACAAGGTACTACACCTGTGTTACACCCAGTTTAGTACCCTAATGCCTCATTGGTGCTATCCAAGCAACCACAACATATAATTCACTCCAACCTTCTCTCCATTCAATTTAATTTCAACTGGGATGGGGGGTGGGGTGGGGGGCTACATTTCACGGCAACCAGGCCAATGATTGACAAGACCCAAGGTGGAAACAGATGGTCCACTTGTTAGCTGACATCAATAACATGTAGTTATGGCAAAATAAAGCCCAGCATCAATGGCAGCTTACCTTGGGAACTTCTCCAGACTGAGTGTTTGTTCCCTTAGTGCTGCTAAGTACTGAAGTGAACAAGGATTCAGAAATCAACACCAGATGAAACTACAACTCATGTAAGCCATAGTCTTCCTCCTAGTATTTACACATCCAATCCCTCCTCCTCATTCCTAAATAGTTGTACATAACTCAACCCAATTGTATCAAGGCAGGCTATAAATACACTTTTGTGAGTGAAAATAGGCACAAATGTATAACATGTAACTTGATAATTGTCAATTTAAGATCAAGGGTATATACACGTATTTGTATGTGTGTTGTTTGCACTTAACTTTAATTACCAATAAGCACCTCAATAAGCACATGCTCAAATATAAATATGAATTGCAGAGATCTAATACCAATTATACTGACAGATCATGGTATGATGATCATTTTATTCATACCATTATTTTAATGTCCTTCTCCATAATAGTTCCTATGGAACTTACCCAAACAAGCCAAACAAGGCAACATTTGCATTGAAATGTACATGTACTGTATGGCAATTAAAACCATTAACACGTAACTCTGTGACGGTTCATTTTTCATGAGTGTGTAGCCAACCTTTCTCCTACAAGCAAGTATACAAACAAGCATTAGACCAATAATGAAGACAACTGAGGATTGAAGCTAAACAGTTAACTGCAACAATACCCACAGTGATAGACTCAAAACCTCTTTGCCAAACTCACTAATGAATGAGTAACTATAACTTGGTAGAGATACCTAATCTAATATGGAAAGTTGGATCTTCTCGTCAGCAGCAATACCAAAACATCTACATTTACAGTTCACTGGAACTGTTCATGAGACTCAATCAAATTAGACATGAATATCATGAACATCTATCTGTACAATATAAATATATGAATGTCCGTCACATGAAGTGAATGTGTTTTCGGTAAAAATGGCAAAACAGATTAAGGTTAGAACACTGCCATAGAATGTATAAAGTATAGCACACACATCCAGCTTCATAAAACATTCCAAACACGTAATACTTGTCGTACTTTTTTCTGTGACAATTAAAATTAAATTGTGTGCATGATACATTTTTAAGAACTGCATGCATCCGCATCATGCAATCAGGTGCGGTTTCAAATTCCAGTAGATAAAATTAGCATGATAGACAACCATAGAGAAATGGATGCCAAAAATCTGCATTTCAATTTATCATTCTAACTGTAGAACTTGGCCCTGGAGATTAAAGGTAAAACATGCACTGATGAGTGAGTAATGTATTCATAGCATCAATAATGATCTCACATAGTATAAAGATGTTTTTTTTTTTTAAGAAGTGATACTGGACTTGGTATTTACTATTACTGCCAAGGTATGCATTTTTAGCATGACATGTCAACCTTTCACCAGAAGACCAGGATTAATTAGGATCGTATATTTAATTTGTGATAAATCACAACTATTATTAATAGAGATGCAATTCTATATAGGGGTTTGTTGAAGGCGGATTCGTGGACCTTCACAGCTAAACAATTACATCAAGCTGGATAATGCTATTAATTAATGACATACACGCAGAGCTGCAATTCACTTTTTTGGGCATTGGTCGTCGACTAAAGCGCCTATGTGCCGTCGCTTTTAAAAATTATAATAGAGCTAGTACTACATTGCAAGTGGAGCTGCCAAATTTTCTATCAGCTCTGCCCAATTAAGTCCACAACTGTTGATTAAGTTATTTGGCCTCTTTCCAGTTCATTGCTTAGTGTCGTTAGTCATGAGAATGTGTCTACTATAAAAAGGCTAAAGGAACAACCACACAAAACGTCATTGACAAGTTCACAACTGATTGGAGGTGAGGGGAAAATTTTTGTATTATTCCTATGCAACTTTTACTCAGTTTTCATCTGCACGCAGTGGGTGGAAGATGATTGCAGTTATTTTATATATCTTTGCGATTGTTTGTGCAATAGCGTCACTTGGTGGTAACTTATTTTGACGCCATTCTCTTGCATGCCTGCATTATTTCTCTGCCGCTGGCTATTCATTTACCTTGCAGACGCTTGCCTTGCTGGTCAGTTTGACTGTACAGGAACAGGAAATGGAAATGGAACGAGTTGCATAAGTGCAGCTTTGGTGTGCAACAACATAGTAAATTGTCCCACCGGTGGGCTAGATGAAAACACCGCTATTACTTGTGGTAAGCCTAAAGGCACGTGTGCTACAGTCGCGATTTTGAATTTAATCACGTCACAGGTTGCAAACGAATCGCAGGGAACAATTATTGTGTGTGCGTCGTCAGTCCAGGCAATGTGATTGCTTGTGGATGCGCATTAGGAACAGTTCCTATCAATACGATATGTGGTATGGGCCTGCACAGTGGTATTTTAATTTTCCATTCGTTTACATGTATGTGTCCCTCGTTCCCACGAATAGTACCTGTTCCCCCTCAACCAGCGCCCAAAGGAAATAGTATGCAGCATTTAATTGTCAGTCCAATATGTACATTTACATCACACTCACATTACAGCCAAAGGTAATGCCAAACCACCAGTTGGGCCTGGTGGACCTGGTGGGCCAGGTGGACCACCTCGAACGCATGGACCAGGTGGACCAGGTGGACCACCTCGAACGCATGGACCAGGTGGACCTGGTGGGCCAGGTGGACCACCTCGACCTGGTGGGCCAGGTGGACCACCTCGACCTGGTGGACCAGGTGGACCACCTCGACCTGGTGGGCCAGGTGGACCACCTCGACCTGGTGGGCCTGGTGGACCACCTCGACCTGGTGGACCAGGTGGACCACGTCGACCTGGTAAGAGAGCAGCCAGAAAAATGATCAAACTCTTCTGAAGCGCATAAATTGCAACTTAAAAACTTTGGCATATAGTGATTGGTACGATTTGTTTAATTTCTGATTGCAGAACTATATAGACATGTGTACTGATTTCTGATGTACATGTACATGTGTAAGACTTAAAATTTCATGTATATGTATTTGCAATGATCTTATTTTTAGTGCTTATTTGTGTTTTCAAAATCTTAAAGCATTCATCAATGCACTGTATATACATGTAGATGTACATGTAACAGCGATGTCTTTTGTAAAGAGTACACAAAACATGTGGCATCAAAGACTAAAACATGTAACATGTAAGATAAAAACTTTCTGACTTCGTTATCAGTTGGAAATTGTATTAATTTGTATGCCAAATAAGATCCTCTTTACCAATATGAGGGATGAAGGGAAAGATGATGAAGCAAAAGTACATGTACATGCATATGTATACCAGAGTTTTACCAGGTCCTGTGTACATGAAGTATGCCTTCAACCATTCCTGTGGTGTACACTGGAATGTTGTGGTAATTGTAGACCTTTATAAACTGCAATCTGTATGAACTGCAGATCATTTAATTTGTCTGATTCGTCACAGTTGGTTGGGGGGATTGATCTTTATACATGTACATGTACATGTAGCTTGCATATAACCCAGGTATGAAAGGCTAGCAGAATCCTCCTGTCTTACAGGCTTGTTCCCTTCAACAATGCCACCTAGGAGATGCTCAAATCTAAATGTCCAATTTCTCCTTTGGCTGCATGAGAGCCAATGAGTGTTTCCCACCAGATGTCCTTAAATCTGGACATCAAAATTCTGTCCATCCTCCATCCATTCTATTCTAAAGGGCACTGCTGTTCGTCCCTCTGGCCTAAGGATCATTGCTGCCACCCAACTCAATTTGTTCATCCCTAAGGCACATTCTAAACCGCCTTGCAGCAGGCAAAGCTCTGGCTTTGAACATGTTTAAACAAGATGCCACTAGTATAGAAACTACATCACTAATAGTCAGTGGGTTAGTGAGATATTTTTAGACAAGGCAAGCATTTCGAGATTAACATGCAAGCTCAAGATTTTTATTTGCATGCACATTGTTTTTAAGTTACCGGGTAAATTTTTTTCGAGTTGTGATCGAAACCTCGGGGTTTATTGTAAGCATAGATTCTTCTTCTTAAATTAACCTACCATTTTTGTTACACATTTTGTGTAACATGTGTTGTTACACAACATGTACATGTATGTATCATCAAATTCTAGAAGACACAATTCGAAATTGTTATTATTATTACTTTATGTATTATATTATGTAAAAAAAAAAAATTTGCATAAATCAAAAATATCCACGTAGAAAGCGTTAATTTTAATAATAAATGGTTAACTGCTTTAGAGAGTGTAAAAAATCAGTGTTCAAGATTAGGGAAAATTGACCTGCAAAGTGACATTAGTCATTGAATAATTGTTTCAATTCTTTTAACAACACTGCTGTATACATGTATACCATAAAATTAAAGTTATCACTACTGAGCTATCTTAGCAAGATATCCAGAAAGAAAATTTACCCGGTGCACCTTGGCAAGGTGGATATACAGTTTTGGCAACCACATAATTGTGCTGTCAAAAAATCTACCTATACCATCTTGACACAGGGAAATGCATACAGAAACATCAGAATAATACTGTCCAGTACAGCTTGACTCTGGATTAATATTTATATTGAGTCAGGTACCTGCCTGCATGCATGTGGAAACTTCCCTTGTAACCATGACACATGCAAGTTATATACGATCCTACATGTAACTCTAGGAATCAAGAGCCAACTGTCTTACATGCATGCACCCTGCCCTGTGAAGCAATGATTAGGAGGTTTTTAATTGCTGTGACACTTAAAAGTTGCAATGCTCAGTTAAATACAACGTACATACGAGGTTACAATGTTACAAGTGCGAGGCTATAGGTTGTATTGCGATTTATACCTTGATACAATACATGCATGTATATTGCGCAATAAGCTAATAAGCTAATATTTTCCTGCTAGGTCATTAATACTTTGTAGCCCAATGCTACAAAAATTAAAGAAAGCATAGTTTTAATATATGACTTGAAAAGAATCGAAGAACAACTCAAGCATGCTATATGTTTACTGACATGTAAATTCAGTGCCTTACATGTACGATATGTCATTCAATTGCAACGCTGTATGCAATGATCATGAGACCTTTGGCAGGCATGCCAATGGGAGGGAATAGTTCAGCTTTGTCTAAACACAAGATGAGCATCACACTATGTATTGGTCTTTTTAAAGGTCTTTCTGACTCGTTCATCAGTCTGATCGGCACCAACTGAAGCCGCAACTGGCACGAGGGTAAAGCAAATGGATGCATGTGCGGTAAAATGCAGCGTATCGGCGGAATTAATATGCACGATCTGTAATGCAGAAAATACTGGTGTAGTCTTCCTTGCAGTTCTTCAAAGACTGTCAAATACAGTCAATACTGCATTTTTGGTACCATGTAGTAATGTTGGAAAGATCACAACAACGTGCAAAAATAAGTGGGTAATAAGACATGTCTTTGGCACAAAAACGCACATTGTAGATTTGAAATTTGCTAGCTGCAATGACAGGAGATTCTCAACAACTATAGTCATTTGTATCATTACTAACAATAAAGGGGAGATGGGTCAGACAGACCAATAGCGTATGCATCACGGTCTTTGGCACCTGCAGAGAAGAACTATTCACAAATAGAAAAGGAAGGTTTGGCTGTAGTATGGGGTGTTAAGAAGTTTCACCAGTTCCTCTTTGGTAGACAGTTTGTTGTGTACTCAGATCACAAACCACTCCAGTAAAACAAACTATCAAATAAGGAAGTGGGCATTACATGTATGTGTACAGAGGCGGATACAGGGGGGAGTCCAGAGTGTCCGGACACCCCCCCCCCTTGGAACTATTGATGAATATATTAGCCCACATCGCACACATATAAATATGTGATAGTAATTATAGTACTGTATGCTTTTCAGCAATTTAGTCAACCCATACACCAGTATGCAATCAAACCAAAACGTACATGTTATTCACCAGACAGAATTTCATTTATTTGCCTTGAATTGGATGCTTGATAGCTTTACAATGATGTAATATTTTGCAAAAGAGTTTGTGAGGCTATATTGTGTGTCATTGAAGGACAATAGCCCATTGGTAATACTACATTGTATTATCACGTAATCCAATCCATGGTGAATAATGCCTATAGGCTATACATCACATAACGTATCAGGACCGTTTTTAAAAGTAAGTGGGGTTGGGGACTTGGATGGCAGACTTGATTACAGTACTCATATGCATATAGGCAATTATAAGTTAGTTCCTATATAGTTAGCAGCAAGTGTAGAAATCTAATAGGCTATAGCTATATAACGTTAGAAGTGTAGGGCACGCCTGTTTGAGAGCACTAAACACATTGTTGTAATACATTAAAATGCAGCATCTGACTGTTTTTAAACGATTTCGAGATCGCTAATATGATAAATATCCCGTATGAAAAGCTCCAGCTTCTGGGGCTCCGCCCCAGACACCGGTATGTATGATGTATGCATGAGACATATACCGTTAAGTAATTCGCTATCGCGATACAAAAACTCCTTGTGTTTTTAATACATTACTAGTCAAATTTCTCTGGAGCTCCCGAGGAAGATTTAAAGTGCCACCTCCTGCCCCGCCCTTCATATTGGACCCCCCCCCCCCCCCCCCCCCCCCCCCCCCCCTCTCTGTGTGTACCGGTATGTGTAAATACATAATGCGATTTTGGACACCAGGTTACTATAGTACAGTTGATGCTGCCTTGCTGCCTTTACATCAAAGTGAAGTACGCAGTTGTCTACCTGTACTTGTATTATTATGCGCGCTAATTTATCACGCAGTGAAGAAAGCAATTCGTAAATAAATTTTACATAGAGCACATAAGTACAAATATGCTACCCCCCGGTAAATAAATTACACAATACAACGCACGCTCAATGTAGCATAGCCGTTATTTACCTTTCCAAGTTTCCAATCTTTTCCGTGAGGATTAAGCTTTCCACCTATAATGCTTTCACATCGTAAGAGTAATCTTTCTATATTCCTCTGGATAATGATCCATTCAGCCATTTTTATTTTTTAGTATTTTTTGTTTCGTAAACACGTACTCCGTATAATTCGATCACCTGTGAAAACTATTATAGATTATATAGGGGACTTCATGACAAAAAACTGCATGCTCTACAAATTTATTTACACGCGCGCTAAGGCTTCCAAGACTTGATTGGATGTAGTATAACAAACAAAAAAAACCTTCCATAACCACTATTACTACATGTAACAGAGAGTGCCAAGTATAGAATCAAATTAACTACAGCTGCTGTCCATACAACAAAGGCATTACATGTAGCTTCCAATAATGATCCCATCGCAAGCTCTGAAAGGAGGAAAGATTATCTCTAAACTTCATCAGTTGTTGGTTGGCAGCAGGAAACCCTTTTGTCAGTTCCCCAATTTGGTCAGCCAGCTCAATATCATTATGGAATACATAGCCATTGTGATCATGACGCAGCAGCTCATGCAGACAACCAAAATGGACAGCACAAACAGGGAGGCCACTGCCAAACATGTCAACGACTTTCATAGGCAAATCCAGACCTGAGGATGACTTGTGCAAACAGACTCCAAGATCTGCAGATCCCAAAATGATAGGGTAGTCTTCTGCAGAAAGCCAAAGGGTACAGACAACAACCTTCTTCATATTCTTTTTTGCAATTATGCTTTCATAATAACTCTTAAGAGGACCCTTTCCAGTAATGATACACATGACAGATGGCAGGCCATTCTTGCATGCATTCTCGTCATACTTCTCTAATGCCTGCAAAAGTATGTTGAAGTCTTCATCCTCTGTCCAGCTGGTGCTGCTGATGATGAAAAAGGGGCGGTTATCTTGTAATTTTATACTTCCATCATCCAGCACCTTTGTGAAGATCGTATGTTTTGTGTCATCTGAGTCTGGCTGGACACGAAATACCTTATTGATTAAAGCTAGCTTACAGAAAAGTTTATGTCTAGCTTCAATTGGTGTTGGCTTGAACATTCCAGGTGGACGGTCATATAAAATGATAGCGTTGACATCAAATGTTTTCTTTAAATCCTTCTTCATGGCTTCAGAAACGCAAAGGTTTGCATAACTATACCGACTACATATTCTTTCATACCACCGAGAGAAAAGTACAATTGGATGTGTTGAGCCAAGACTTAACGCCAGAATGGAGTGCGCGTAATTGTGATAGTCCACGATTAACTTGCTGCCTTTCATCCAGCTCGCAAATACCACAACAAATAAAGTAGGGATAGCGGGTGGTGTCTGCACCAGCATGTATGCTGGTTTCTTTGCACTAAACAACACGGTCCACAATAAGACAAGCGTTTGAAACAGAACCTTTATTACATAACGTGGTAGAGTTGGTAAATAACTTAGTAGCTCTGGAGTGTCAGGAAGTACGTAAAATTTCAGCCTCTGGCTTTCTCTGAGGTCTTGGATTAGTTGAGAACCGCCGTATCCAATCAAATCCACATTATAGTTATTTTTGATTAGAGATAGAGAATGGTACTGCATTCGCGGAGAACGACCGGCATCACCAAGAACAATTACTTGCACATGGCCTTCTCCTGTCTCCTTATGCCAAACTGATGAAAACATGATAGCCAAAGATGCAAAGATTACTAGGGCGAGAAATAGAACTGCAAATATTATTTCTAACATTCTTCGTCTATTCGCACCATTAGTAGATTAGTGTTCAGTGAGCGTTAACAAGAAATACTATGGATTGATTGGCTGGTATAACGAAAAACGTGCAATGGACGAAGTGACACTCACTGTTCGGCTCATTCGTTCTTTTGAGTACAGAAACATTAGGGTATGGCCTCATTTTTATAGAAGTATATACTAGTGATCTGATGAAGTGATTGCGCAGACATTTTTTTTAAGTGCATATGGAGCTGTACTAGTAACTACAGAAAAGGGTATTGGCGTTATACCTGTCCTGACGTATTTGTATCTTTACTAGAATTTAGTGGTTAAGGGGATTCCGTTGAACATGCTTGTAAAGGACTTCATGGCAGAAATTAACAGAAGTATGTTTTGCATCGGATGCGAATAAGTGTATTATCAATTAATGCACGTTGCATTGTATGTATTAATTCTATTTTGGAAAAGCTGAGTAAGTTACCATATCATGAACCAACGTTCCCCCATTCCTGTTTTTATACAATTCACTTTTGCTTTCCTCCCTAAGACAACTTATTGCCAGATGCATTTAACAACAAATGTACTTTTATAGGACTGCAAGGTGATCCTACATTACCAGTGCCATTCAAAAGATACAAATATGGTTTGGCAAAACAGTGGATGTACACATACATAGGGCTACACTGCAGCTTTTGTTTTTCTTTCAGATGCAATGAAGATTCTTTCATTTGCTCACGGCAGCAAGGTATGGCCACCCCCCCTCCATCTAGATGTACCTGTTCTGGGGGGTCAGTATACTAGATAGAATGTCAGTGGGTGGTTTACTTTCATGTTGAAATTCATTTGATGGAAGCGAGGATGGAAGTCGTAATTATTTGTTGTATGTGTGTGCTTGTGTAATGTGTTTATAATGTGTGTGTGTCTTGTTTATATATACATTCAAATGGCGTGTGTCCAGTGTTCTAAAGTTGATGAACATCAACTTTAGAACACTGGACACACACCATTTGAATCCAGAATCTACAACATGTAGTCATTGATTAACAAAATGGTGACTACATGTTGTAGATTCTGGATTTATAATTGTACAGCACTGTTCACAGAGTGATCATCGTGAGTCACCAGGTGCAGCAGTGTATAGTTTTGTATTAAAATTAGCTGCCATCTCAAACAGGTCTGCTTCATAGTAACCTTGCAACAAGGTAATTCTAGTCCTAGAAGAATATTTGCTTAACCCCTTTTGAACATAGCTTTAAGTTTTTTTTATAACAGTTTATTAATCACCTACATTTGTATACAAAGCTGATTGCAAATTATTATTTTGTAACTACTCTGTCATGTGTATAAGCATCTCATTCTTCATTTTATTGTAATTAGTTTGTTTGTTTTTTTTTAAATCAAATCCTATAATTTAGACTAGTGACACTGCTATCAATCTTGATCATGACGACTGGATTCTTGATCCTTGTAAAACTCTACAGGAGTGTTCCATTCGTAAGTTGGCTATTGGTGTGTAAAATACCCCATACACCATGCACACATATCTTTAGTGGTAATGCCCTTGTTCTTGTAGCACCATTATTGGGAACTGTATGGGCTTTAATATCCCTGCCTGTCTATTCTTAGAGTACCTTAGTGGTTTGCTACAACTATAGCCAGCACATGATTGAGAATGCCTCAGGTCCTTAGCTACTTGGTCCAGGGCCCTCAGTGATTCTGAATCACGTAGATCCCTCGGTTTCAGTTAGTAACGGTCAATAGTCAAACAAGTTGAGCCAGAGATTCTATGCATGCTCTCGAAAAGATGTACTGTAGAGATCAAGTTAAAAATAATATTTATTCAATAAATTCGTATAACGTATTCGTATTTTCTATTTGTACGCAGTACGTAATTCGGAAAATCGATGACAAATTACGTACGTAACTTTTTCAGCAAGCGCGTTAAATGTTCAAAGCAGCCAAAACGCTGTACTACTTCTTGAATTTAGGTGCTAGCGTTGTAGTGAGACCATAACACGTCGTGTAATGCATTTAGCTAGGTCCTTGGTGGGATTAAATGATGGGATCACTTGACAGCAGAGCATATTTCTCCCGTCTATCTGGCTTCAGCAGCATGTGGTTACAGCTCTAGCTTCCCTTGTGGTATGTATGAGGTTGTGAAGGTGTCATGACACACAAGTAATTTCCCAAATAAAACACTGGTCAGACTTCCCTGGGGCAATAGAACAATGGTTAGGTCACTTACAATCTGATGTGCATGTAGGCCAATGGGCACAAGGGTTGATGCCACATTAACTGCAACTATGTATGATGGCATTGATAGCAGCATGCTGCAATAAACAACCTTGGCTTTTGATAGCAAGGGCATCAACATGACCTCATCAGATGGTGGCAGATGTGGGGTTGACACTATCCTTGTGTGATCATGGCATGCAACCAGGCCCCAGGCTCTTTAGTGGCTGCTGCCAGTAACCTGGCATGAGGCCTGCAGTCAGAGGCACCCTGTAGGAGTTGATCGTATGTGTCTTGCATATGAGGGAGGTCCCGTGAATAGTTGTGACTGAATAACAGCGGCATCAACAGCTAAGTATGAAATGTCAGAAAAGTGAGCAGGCAAAATTTGGTTGATGAGATCATAGGCTGAGGCCACGAAGGTGCAAGATGAGAAGCTCTACGAACCCCAATTCCACCAAAACTGCAGCCTGGGACCAAGCTGACGCACAAGGAAAATCTACACCAAATCATAACCTCACTCAGAATGCTGTGCATTTTGCATCATAAACCACCAAGCACGGAGATGTGAAACAAGGAGCTGTCCTGAGGATATACAAATCTTAGGGATATGGCAAATGCATGGTGGAGCAGAATCAAGGCATCCTGGCTGCTCAGGAGATTCAGGTGCGAGTTCCTTTTTCTGAGAGCTTCCACTTGATATCAAAACATTAGAAACCAATCAGTACCACATGAGGCATGCATCCCACTTGGTTCACAGATATAGAATAACTAGTCAACATATGCAAAGAACTTTTAACTTGATCTTGATGATGTATCAAATGGTGTGTAACAGTATAGGAATAACTTTTTAAAAAGAATAACTCGATCTTGATATGTATCATGTGATCTAACCAGAAATGTATGAACAGTATAGGAATCAATATATATGTACTTGTACTTCATTCTTTTTCTCCTCCCCTTGCAGGAAATGAAACAGAAATTTCTTACTTCAGTTTAGCAGATTATAAACAATACAAGCAAAACCCACAGTTGCTATGGTGAAATGCTGGCCAGGAACCTTTTGTGTATGTGTTGTTATTTTGTTGGACACTGCAAGCCTGTTTTTGTTGTTTCAGTTTCTGTTACAGTTACATACATGAATTCTATACATAAGACTGATACCATGAAATGAAAATAACACAAAATAATGAAAATAAAATGGTCATACTGGTAACTCTAATAGCTGGAATGAACTTAAGCAGTCCAAAATCCATGTTGTTGAGATGTTGGTAACGCCCACTACAGTAGGTACTTCATTTTGGAGATCGGGGGAGGTAGGATCATATACTATGAAGACAGGACATTTCAACATGGATTCGGGCTTTGCATGAAATGGACGGGAAGGTAGGGAATCTTTTCCAGACACAGGCTTTGGTAACTTTCTTAGCACACTGCCCCCTGCATAGGTGACCAAGGAAGCGATATCGGTTTTGGACAAAGATGGTGGCATAAAGGAGCCGTGGAAATAAAAGCTGCAACCAGCAAACAATCCTGGCTTCTGTAAAAAAAAGAATAAAGCTGTTGAGGATGGGGGCAGGGGGTCAGATGGTTGAACAACATGACCAAAAAAAGTGGCAAAAAGTCAAAATATTTGTGACCAAATGAAGCAAATTAGCAGATGACCTGCAGTGCCAGAGGAATTAATATACCTGCAATGTTGTGTTCTCTCTACTCAATTGAGGTGCTTTGGTGATCTTGGAAACGTCTTGAAGTACAAAGCCCTGGATTTCATACAATGATTCCTCTTGTTGACATTGACCCTTCAAACTCTCCTTTACCCCTGTGTGAGAATACTGATATTGTACACCCACAACACACTACACACGATGTATAAATAATACAAATGAATAATCACCATTAATATTCAGACAGCTAAACTTCTAAGTGCTTAAGTATACTAGGGATACCAAGTACATGCGCAAACGCACAGAAATACACAAATTCTCACAGTCAAAAGAAAGAACCCATTTCCCAGCAGCAACACCAGAGAGAGACTTCAGAGTTCTTGCACAGCACCTCTGGGAGTTGCAAGGTGCAATCACATGTGATACTACAGGAAATACACTGGGCATGCTTCAAACGGTTTAAACAGATCAGTGAGTTCATTCATGCACACAATTAAAAATATATATGTATATGCCTCAGTGAAACTTCTTTTGATTTTGTTTTCTGAAACGTAATTTGTATGCCAAAACGGAAAGACACGTAACACCGATGTAGTCGGTCCCATTCCCACGTAGCTAGAGACTCAGCACCGTAGGTGCCATACCCGCGTAGGTGCTAAGATACCACATGGGTCATGGCACCCATGTGCTTATTAATATGGAGGTAGGGCATTAAACCCTATAAGAATCCCAGACACTAAAACTACAAAAGCTAAACTTACAGAAGCTTTCATTGAAATGTATCGCTAATTGCAAATTCAGTGTCTAGTTTTAATAAGTAAGAATCATGATGTTGCATACACCCAAATAATGGGGGGGATTACTGCAGTCTTGTAAATGTGTGAGGTGAGTGTCAATGTGTATCTTGAGGCTGGTTTTATGCTATCACCTGGAGGCCTACGATACCAAACATCAACCTAACTCTAGAGACCTTGTGTACAATCTTAATTATCAAATTCACACTTGTTACAGTGCTGTCACAAAGGGAGTAGAAAACCAGTTTTTCCAGAATAGAACAGCTATAAGGATGCAAATCACATTTTTAGAATCAGCATGCACTACTGTACCGCATGAATTTCTGCATCACAGCATATGAAAACAACACTTGTTTGTGTTTGTATAAAACAATAAACAAAGTGTCTGTTATATGACTGCAGAGCAAACCAATCACAGTTAAGGCCATTCAAGTGTGTGGCCACCTACATGTAGTTGTCCACCCCCCAAAGCAATTATAAATGGAGATCAATTATGGAGATCAGTTACTGCTGGGACTAAGGGCAATACAGCTGCAAAAATTTGACTTAAGCTCCACTTTTTAGGAATCATATTATAAAATGCCTAGGATACGCAAGTTAAAAATTTTTAAATCTAATGGGGATTTTTTTCCTTCAATTTTTCATATACGCATTGCAACTCTCGTCCACTCTGATGTCAAAACGAAATGTTATTTTAGTGACATCAATGGTTGCTGCAGTAGTGTCCAAGGCACAACCCTTAGTCCCAGCAGACCTCTGAAATACAGTAACTGCTCTTCATAACCGATGGGGGCGTGTAGCTCGAATTGTTACCAGAGATGGACACCTAGGTGGTGTACTTGCTGATTGCATATTTACAGCATGTTCTACTGTGGAGATATTCTAGAAAATTAGTTTTGTACTCTCTTTGTGACAAGCACTGTACTTCCATTGCTCTCATCTTATCATCACCATCCTCAAACATAACCTTATATCAGGCACATGCTGGTCCACTTTTGTCATGCACTGACCGTGAGGAGAAAACGATGTAGCCACTTCACCCTGTAACAACTTAGCAAGTTCTTGCAACTGAATCTAAAACAATTGAAAGCAACATAAGAACCCATATGTCTGATCAATATCTTACACCTGAACAGCACAAGTACCTTCTCATCTCCTTTTAGTCCCGTTAGAAGCATTACCACCTTACCGCTGGCCTTCAGTGTTGGCGCACAGAGCAGCTACATGCAATATAGAAGCGCACAATGCATCAGTAAGCAGGCATGCACCATCGCCTGAACGTACAGAAGGTGAAGCCTGTGCAGCAGGCAAAGTGAGCACATTCCTCATCACCTCAGTAGACACAAGGTCCAGAGGAGTCGATCCGTTACTATTTCTGAGGAACATAACACATAATGAATAATATTACATGTATAGCAGTTATATTGATAACTAGATTAGGATAAATTTCTAAACCAGCTTTTGTGTTTGCTTCAAGTTTAATCATCTACATGCAAGCCTCTTCTGAATGCCAATGGCTGCCAAACTTAGATTGCACGTCTCTGCTACATTGGGTGAGGGGCTGAACTTTGGACAACTTTCAAATTTCAAATTTGCACTCACAATATATTCATGCGCCATCTTTAATGTAAGATCAATCCCCACATCTCATGTGTGCAAGGAGAGATAACATGTTTCCAACGCCATCTTCTCACATGGCAACAGTGTACCTTGCATTGGGGTTTGCTCCAAATGATATTAGCAGCATGGCTACTTGAGTATGGTTATTAATGACAGCATCATGTAACGGTAAGTTATTCTCGAATCCTTGAATGTTGACTGAAATGCCATGATCAAGCAATATTTTGACAATCTCGACATGTCCATAGTTACAAGCTTCATGCTACAGGATGCAGGAAAGGAGACAGTAAATGGTTAAAGAGTTCTCAGGATAGCAACAACATGAGAGATAACATGTTTCTAACACCATGTTTTATTTTCTCATATGGCAACAGTGTACCTTGCATTGGGGTTTGCTCCAAATGACAATAGCAACATGGCTATTGAGGCTGTACTATGCAGATATATATCAATATCTTATTATCCCTATAGGCAGCAATTTGTGTGCATATACATACCACTCCCACATGCAAACAGCATAGGAGGTCAAGACACATGGGCACGCATGATCATATTGCAAGCCTTGCCAACTGTACTCTACAATCCAAGATTAAAGTATAGTACACATAATCATTAGGCAACGAACCAGTGGTGTCCATCCAGCATTGTCCTTTGCCCTGCAGTCTGCTCCTTGCTCCACTAATGAGACCACAGCAGCTGCATCACCCTGTTAAGGATACAAGAGATTGAGGGATAGATGTTTATTGCATGCAATATCCAACTGAAAATAGCTTTATGTACAATTGATTGCTAGATTACAACAAAGAATATGCAGTAGCATCTACATGTATACCTAAGATCAATTCAGCCTACTTCCAAATAATATCTTAGTGGAAGTTTTAGGGAGCAAGTACATCCTAGATGTCATAAATTTAGTCTACATGCTTTGCTTCCCACTTCACATAATGAGATAGTTGATGGAGTTGTTCAATAAGACACAACACACAGCACCAATGGCTGTGCTAGTGCAAATGTGCATTCTATACATGCAAGGTGTCCCCATTACAGGTCTGCAAGCGACATAGATGTGCTTGACTACAAGGCTGGAATGGCCTAATTTAACATTCACACATCCAATATCCAGAAATAACATGTACAGGCCAAATAACCATACAACCAGTCTTAAGGGCAACCAATCCCTGCATTGGCTTAATGCTAACTACGAAGTTATTGGTTGTATACAGTGGCGGCATTTTGATTTCAAACCAGCTAATAAGGAAATACCGCTTGCAATGCACATGGAATGTGCATGGATATATAGCACATACAGTGGTTACTACAATCGCATGCTATGCAAAGGTTATAAATAGAATGCTTCCACACCTTCATAGCTGCCAAGTGAAGAGGGGTTTCCCCTTTCATGTTCCTCTTCCTCACTTTAGCCAAAGTACTTGGACTGTGTGACTTATGCTGAGCGCCTGAAGTGCAATGGTAATAACAACTCCAATTGACACTTACTAATCACATACACATGCACCATTCATTCACCTTTACCATGGTGCTGCTGTTTAAGCACACAAGTTGACTCCACATCACTATGTCTACCGCACACCTGGTTATTAGCAGAGCCATCACGCAGCTCATCACTTTTCCATGATGATGATACAACTTTGAAATAAACATGTGTGACACAGACTACCACATTGAAGAGCCCTCTACATACCATTACATGGTTTGGTAGACACAACTTCCTTCACAGTAGAATCAATATTTGTAACCGGTGCATCATTTGGACATAATTCTAGACAAGGATCTGTTGGGCTTGCAGCAGAAATACAATTCCTTATGGTAGCAGTCAATCGCACAATATTATCAATTTGCTGGTTTGACTTCAAATCCTTAGTCCAAGCTGGAACATTACAGGCGGGACATCTGGAGACGTTGCTGGGAGATAAACATTTTCTATTTTACGAAAGGAAATGATTACTTTAGAAATAAGATATTCGTTTTATTTACCTGCAAAAGTGATGATCACAGGTGTATAGGGAGCGTGGGTCCACTAGGATCTGTTTGCTAGACAAAACAATTACATAGCATGTCATTTCTTCTAAAAATCATACACCAATGGTGTCCGATTACTAATCTGACTGTGACCAAGGCCAAAATGCCTGTTTTGACATAACTCAATATCATGATCAGCGACTGACCCTCTACTTCATCTAACATACATTGTTTTTTAGTATCTATTTTGATGTGAAAATGTAAGCGTACCATACTGAGCATTGCAAGAGTTCCTCAAATCTACGAAGTGCTTCGTGTGTTTCGCACCAGTCAGATGCGTATGCCATAGTTTCTGAAATACCCACGTCCTAGATCCTGCTTCTTTCCCGCTCACGCGAGATCATAATACCAATTAACGCATGCGCATTGAATTGCTCCGCCCATATTTGGGTTAGGTTGTGACGCACTACCTTACAACGGTGACGCGCGACTTTCACACTTGTGAGGAAAAAGGACGACATCTGACGTAGCTGGTTAGTATCTGCGCAGTGACGAGGTGGGTGATGAGGTGAAGGGGCGTAGCAGGTATTAATTGAAGATTTTTTCCGGTTTGGGCTGTTTATTTTGATTTTACTTTGTAGGCAAACTAGAGGATTACAAATGCGGCGATGTAGCTAATGCGTATACACGTGCTGGTAAAATATCGTAAGGAAACTTATTTTGTACCCAACTAGGCAATTACGATTTCGTGGTATAATTCCGACTAGCTCTACTTCTCTAGGACCTTGATTTTTGATGTATTGTAATGCTGTAGGCTGAAGTAGTATGAACTCTGATGGTATCCTACCCCAGCGTAGATGGAGAAAAGCAAAGAAAAAAGCGTACGAATATCTTCCTCTGAAGGCATGTCTGGATTGAGAATTGAACAGGTATCTGGAAACGTGGAAAGCCCCACAGAAGGTGTGTAGAGTGATTTATAACTAAGGTCACATATAGTTGTTGTCAGGAACCTCAATTGAGATATCAACTTCAGATGATAAAGCCCAGCACTCATCAAATGATAGCAAGGACAGTGATGAAGATGAGGAACCTTCAGTCCTTCAGGCACTGTCAAGTGAACAACTTGCTAGGAGGCCTTCCTTCAAGTAAGTACATCTGGCTTTGTGTGAAGAGTGCATATTTTTTAAAATTGAAGGTATTGCAATGTTGATGAGTTCACGTTTCAAGCTAGTGTGATATAAAATACGCACTACTGTGTCATAAAAGTGATTTTTGATTGTCAATTGAAATGGAATACTTTGTTTACTGTTGGCCAGACGTATACTGGAGGACCTTTCATCTGCTGACCCTGCATTGAAGAACTGCTCGGATCCATTAGCACTAACTGCAGCCGCCACACTCCAAGCTCAGCAGGTCGGTCAAGGCAATAATTGCAACCGCAATATTTTTAAATTGTGTGTGGACCCACTTCTGGGTTGCTTGCTCAGCTTGTTCACTGCTGCATTCCTGCAGGCCCTCCTACAGCAAGCTGGCCTTACCAATCCTTCCTTGATCCCAGGACTCCTGCATGGTTTGCAGCAGAACTTGACTGCCACATCCACTGGTGGTAGTGACCTCCACATACCTCATCTCTCTATGATGATGCCCTCCCATCATGTAATTTGCACATGCTGGTTGTTGTCTTAATGTGCATTTGTACCAGTCTCTCTTCCTCTAGCAGCTTCAACTTCAGTCTGCCCTTTTGAATGCATCAGCAGCACATGCACAGTCTTTGGCGGCTTCACAGTCACCCCTCATTGCAGGTATATAACCATTTGTGATGTACAAGCTACACACAAGCAACACGTGGTGAACTAGTTATACATTACTTCCTGTTCATATTGGCTTAATTGTAATCACAAGCAATGAATACTTTAAGCCAGATTCATTTGACTACTGTAATACAAGTACATGTTTGTTTGTAAACATCTCTCTTTTAAGGGTATATGTAGCTGTTGTATGCAGTTGTGCCCTTAAAAATTAACATGTGGAGCAGCTGTGCTTTGCTGGCAGAGGAGAAATTAGTCAAACTCATGTTGCTATATGATTGCTTTAGATCTCTTGCACTGTTATAGCAATAAAACCTCTGGTGTCAATGAAGCCATAGCAGTGCTTTGGCGGTTTACCGGTACTATTACCAAGAAGCCATGTGTTATAAAAGTTCACTTCTAGTGTCAGCATTTCTCACCTGCATGCATAGCAAGAGGTCATAACATACACATGTAACACATTCCCAACTGATATTAATATTGCTGTGGAATGTAAGTGGTTATATTCCTTGTGTTCAATCATGTTGGTATAAAGTTCTGGGTAAATAAACTCAATTTATCAGTCAAGGCTATTCAAATTTATTATTTACATGTACATATGTAAGCTCTGGTATTTTCACTGTGTGGATGAATTGATATGTCTGTGGCCATATATCCAAATTTTCCCACACTCTGGGACCAGGTCTGTTGTGGAACACAATTCTCCCTTGCAACAGTTATTCCAATATCTTAGCCTATAAGCATATGTTTTAGGTGCAACTGTGGGATCTATAAAAACAATGGCAATGAGGGGGGTGGTATTGCGCTAGTCAGCACAGCAAGCACTCTGATCTATCCCACAGTAAGATTTGAAGTGTCATCATATGTAGGCATACCACCCTTCTCCCCCCCACCCACCCCCCCCCCCCCCCATACACTGCATCCCTCACACACTTACGTAAGTATACACACTTAAAATTACTTGTGATCAGTTTCAATGAATGGTATGTATTTTGACCTGGTGTGTTTCCATGATCCCCTCTATTACATGTTCCAATGGTAGCTGAAGTTGTATAGGGTTGAATTCTGAATATTTGAGTTTGTGCCATTCATAGTTGTTCTTTGTCAATGGCAACATTACTGTGGTAGTAATTATAGTTGTGCTGAAATCTGCTCACCATTGCATATTATTCAACATGTCACACTAATAAATCATGCTTCATTTTTCATTGTTGTATGCATGTCCTTTGTGCTTCTTGACTTTTTGGCTAGATTAAAAGAATAATAATCACTGCAGTTTGCAATATTTAGTAGGTACTGTAAACTATTGGCAACTTATAGGTGCTGTATCTTTAGCTGGGCAAACAAATGCAATGCAACTCCCAGCCAGTTTACTATCCTCGGCATTGCTAAACGCTGCATCCTTGTCAGGTTCACAACTGTCAAATTCAGGTAAAAAAGAAATACCTGGGCATTTTTAATCCTTTTCAAACTGGTTATGTCAGGGTTTGGCTTCACTGGGTTTTTAGGTGGCAATTCAAACCTCAGTGGATCACAGTTGAAGAATGGGCAGTCATCACCATCCAATCATTCTCTAGATGATTCTTCCCACAAAAGAGAAGTTAGACTTATGAAAAACAGGTAAGGCACCACCACCATAGTGTGAAGTTTTTTGTATTGCTGCTAGTTAAATACTTTTTCTAATAGAGAAGCTGCGAGGGAGTGTAGAAGGAAAAAGAAGGAATACGTGCGGTGTCTTGAAAACAGAGTTGCAGTCCTTGAAAGCCAAAACCAAGCTTTAATCGGAGAACTAAGAGCACTGAAAGAATTGTACCTTCCCAAAAGTCAAGACTGATCAATCCCACGCCAAATACATGTGCATGCACTCCATCCATGATAAGTAGTTTGCTTTGCTTTCCCAGTGAAGTATGTTTTTTAGACATCGTTTGTGTACCGCACGCTTTGTTTGTTTTTTATTTTTATTGCCCACTTCGAGATGTGATATTAACCCCTACGGGAGTCGTTCATTAATATGTCGAGTTCATCTGATCCCAATATTGGTACGTGCAACGAAGTAAAAACTGAAGCTGTTGCATGCTTGCCAGAGGCAATTGCAATTGAAGCTATTAAGCCCGAGGGGATTTCAAAGAAACAATGGAAGAGGCAATTGAAACAGAAGAAATTTGAGGAATCAAAACCTGCGTGGCGGTAAGTGCATGTCGATAGCGGTTCTTTCATGCGAGTATAAGCGACTGCAAATGATAGAAACAAGAAGAAAGAAAAGCGTAAAGAGAAACGAAGGCAGCAACGGTTAGAAGACAGTGGGGGTAAGCTTGTACAAATCAGTTAATAAATTAATGACCCGAATAAAGGCAAATACTGAGCACTGGTCAACCAGTCCACATGGCCTCCCCTCATCTCTTTATCTGCATTGCATTGTGAACTGCCACCACTCACCATGAACTCAGATGTAGCCATTGAAGTACTGGTTTAGCTGGATTATGTCAGAATCCTGCTACTCACACTGCATTCAGTTAGAGGCTAGGCGATGTGAACTGAGGCTGGTCCTAGACATGGCCACCAAGAGCCAGCCCAGGACCCGTTGCAATAATATTTTCTAAGCCCCTTTATATGGGACCAAAATGGTTAGCCCATCTTTTGGTTTGGTGTGTAGTGCAAAGCAATTAATGAAACATACATGGTGATCGGTAAACATTACAATCATTACTCGCAGTGCCGGCAGCAGCCTTGCTTGCTTTGTTTGATTTCAGAACACCTTCTAACAGGCTCTTCTACTTATCACTTGTGGGCATTTCTTACCTGATGAAGATTCATATATCAACACTGACTGCCTCTACCTCAATACTGGTGCATAGGCCTCTTCTTGGATCTCCAGGTCCTGTATCAGCATCATCTGGTTCTGATTTAGAACCAGGTTCTTGAATCTTCAGTCAATCTTAGCAATATGTTTCTGCTGGAGCTATGATTTGTACCACACTTGGCCCACTATGATTCGCTCATTGTTCATCACCTCTGTAAAATCAAGGCCATGTTGTTGAGGTGTCTTATGTATGACCTTTTACATCTTTCAGCTGAACAGCATGTAAATTATTTATAGAGCTGAACTACCGTTGCTAGACTTCAACTGAGAAGGGTTGGGGGATCCAAGGCAAATAAATCTGTTGGTATTCATAAATCTACTGCACCATCTATGAGATTTGCCAGTATGTTAAATCTCAATGGATGCATTCTGTTAGGTGGCAACAAATAGGTCACATAACTGCTAACGAAAAGTAAGTAGCAAAGTTGTCAAATTGATATATGCAGTACATTCATTACAAATGCATGGGTGCAGAGGAATTCAATCCATAATCCATGCCTGCATTGGATCAAACAAATGGTTGTAGCAACATTATAGGGTGTTTGCATTCTGGTATAAATTTCCAATTCAACATGAAATATATTTGTTCATTTGTGATGTATAACTCACATGCAAAAGTTTCTGGGCCTCAAGAGTAGGGTGGCCAGGGTAATGAATGGTTTCTTGAGCGTGACTGTTTTAGGCATTGAACATTGGAATGTTTCCTGAGTCCTGAGCAGCTGACTTTTTTATTAATTATCGGGGCCCACAGTGTTCAATCAAAATGGGTTTCAGCTTATGTCACTTTAAACGTACACTACCTACACATTCCACAAGCACATTCAAGATTTCAAAACAAAAACAAAAAGAAGAGCTGCCAAAAAAAAACTGTTTGGTCCCCACCATTTTCATAAAATTAACTTCTATTATTTATTGACTTGCAGTCTTGCTATTTGAACTTCCTAAAAACTGGTCAAAATGTGGCATTCTAATATGATTTAGCTTATAAAAATGTGAAGTGTTTTAATACTTGAAATCTTCTGAGGCACCATGTAGATGGAATCAGGGTAATTTTCTGAATTGAATTTCATTTCTCCATGGCACAGTGACCAAAACTCTCAAGGTGAATCTGACGACATTGGTTGGACTATTTATTATGCCATTCATAGCTAGGACGCAATATTGAATTGACTTGATAATATTGCTTCTGCTCAGAGCCAAGGTCAAGGAGTCTCCTGATATCTCTTTCCCAAATTATACATATATTTGGTCCAAAAAAACTGTTTGCTTTGCATACTAAAATCTTGTTCAATTGTATTTTATCTGTTAGCGTGTGTGCATAATTAATAATTATGATCCAGCAATGGTGGAATTTTAGCAATGTGTGTGTATCATAGAAATAAATGCCATTATTTGTTTACAAATTTGTTTACAAATGCTTTTGGCACACTGCATCCTAACACAGTAACATTTTTACTTATATTGGATCTTGCAGATAATTCGCAAACTAGGAATTTTGTATATATTTATCACAAACATATTACTTTACATTCTAACTTCATTGAACTTTAAATTCTGTTGCCGTGGCTGTAGTATTTGCTTAGTGATAACAAATATATATTATGCTGTGGATGTGTAGAGTGGGTGCACTTGCATGCAGTGTGCATTGCAAAATTGTTTGTTCTTTTCAAAGTAATTTGTAGTATATTACTTGTTATTTTGTGTTTAGCATGTCATTGTATTATTGCAATCATTATCATTATTGTGCAACAAAAACATTTTGTATCAAAGATAAAATTGCTATACAGTAATGATTTTTTCCAACTTATTGTAGCTATGCCACAAGTTAAAAGAACTAAAATGGCTGATGCCAGTGCCAGCAATGTGAGAGTGGCTATTGAATTTCAGTATGAGTCTCTGATGGAAGATAAGGTACAATAAATTTAGTACTATATGTTTAGTGAAGAGACTGAGAGAGGGATCCTGAGCACATTTCCCCCAGTACTAGCAAAACATCCTCAAAGCTTGCATTAGAAATCTTTAGATTTCTAATTAAAAATCAGTTTCTTTTGGCTCTGAAGAACAGACATTGCACACTCCTAGAAAATGAATGAAGATGTATGAAGAGTTGGAAAGAAACTACAAGGTCCCTTTTCTCAGTGCCTTTCCCTAAATTGAATGTGTCCACATGTATGCCTTGTACAAGCGCCCAATCTTGCCCATTAACAAGTGCACCCCAATTAGGAGAGGACGTGTATTTTAAACTTAAAAAAAAACAATGTTTGCTACACGAATATGTGGTGTGGTACTTACTGTAATTTACTTATTATATAATAGCATCTTGTGATGTAGGATATCAGGAAGTTAATCAAGCAAAGCCAGAGATGCTATTCTGCAAACCGGAGATCTGAATCACCCCTTCAGGTATGTTAGCAGAAAGGCAGAGTGATTGATATATTGTTGACCATTTGGCAGTTGTATTTTACAAGTTATGGTGGACGGATAAAAGAACTAATGGATAAGGCGAATCAGCAAGTTGATAAGTGGGATGTAAGTCTTCATGCAGCTATTTTGGAGTGCTATTTGCATGAAGCAGTTACATACATTTTTTTTTAAATTTATGCTCTTGATGTGTCTGCCTTTGTGTTAAGAGAGTATACTGTATGTCGTGTCAATCAATCTTGTACTCTGCTAATGGACAACGATAATGAATTGAAGCTACCAATATTCTACGTGTAGCTTTTAGGGGTTAATGTATTCCATAGCATGTCAGTAATTTGAATGTGCCATTACATAAGAAAGGTAACAGTGCTCATGGTTTTGACATAATCAAGACATTAATTTCATCTGAACCCATGCTAGCATAGTATTGCTCAATAAAACTGATGTGTGATAGTGGTTTGCTTAGGTCAGACTTAGTTATTATAGTGCAGTGCTCAGTTGTGATATACATGATAGTTAATAATCGATTACTTAGGCATGCTTGTGCATAATTAGTAACGCCATTGCCAGTAGCTATCCAGTGAGGTGAATTGTCTCGTGGGTAGGTTCATGTTAAAAATCGCAGCTTCTTGGAAGAATTTGGGAAGAATGATATTGTTTTCCTTGCAGCTGAGTCGGAAAACCTTTTAACAGGTAACCGCTCTAATCTTATCATATAATTTGTTATTGTGCAATAATATACCTGTAGACTTGGACCCTACGAAGGTCTATATTATTGGAGGTCTAGTTGATCATAATCATCACAAGGTGAGCTTGGGTTTGTGTCGCTACAGAAGTTTTAGGCCATATTGAGGTTTATAATATATAATATAAGGGCTACTGCTACCAACAAGCGATTGAAAAAGGGATATCACATGCTCGACTCCCTATTGCTGATTATATACGGTTGAATTCAAGAGCTGTGCTGACTGTTAATCATGGTGAGTCATTTGACTATACATTTATGTATGCAATGAGGGACATGTTTTTTGATGATGACCCAAATATGTGGTGTGTGTGTGGTTAGTTTTTGAGATTTTATTAGCATTTGCACAAAACCATGACTGGGAACTGGCTTTCACAAGCGTCATACCAGAAAGGAAAGTCCTCACACAAAAATTGGTCACTGATGAAGACTCGCCAGAAAGCTCTCCAGAACTTGTGCAAACTGCTGATGTTAGCGATCTAGTAACATAGTAAGGCTATGTATATGTAAATGAAATGTGTGCCTTCAAAGTTTATTTCTCTTGTGTTGTATAATTTATTTATACAATGTGGTACATCTGCAACTGGTAGAAACTCAAGCACAGTTTCACAATATGAAATCATTAATTTACACACTGCACCTTGCAGTCATAGGACTGCATGTGTATTAATGAGAGAGTAAAAGCATTATCCTCTTTTTGATGATGAGCAGTGGTGACACTGGCTCATATTAAAGGGAACCCACTTCTGTTTCTGTCCTCTCCATGGCCAGCTACAATCATTTCTAACTCCTTTTTCCACGGTTCAAAATACTTTTATTTCCACCTCCGTAGGTTCTTTTGGGTGTGATCTACCTTTGCTTTGTTCATGCATACAATTTTTGTAGTTTGGAAATAGAAGAAGTGAGTCTTCAAGTTATATATCAAATGCCCTGGTGAAAAGAAATGTGGGAGTCCCAAGCACAATTCTAGCTTATGCAGCTCATCGAATGGTGAGACAATAAATCTGTCTCCATCAACATGGTTCTTTTAGAACACTTGTAATGTGGTACGAGTAACAGCTGGAATTCAAAATCGGGATATCAGAATGCACTTCACCATCATCCCCAATCTTATTCTACGAATTCTGATAATGAATCGTAAACTGGAAGGATCAACTCCAATTGCTGTAGCCATCCCGTCAATTCTTCTCATAGCGTCTGGATTTATAACATAATCTGAGCTTTTCTCTGTAATGTATGCACAATGAATACACATCAAATTCTGTCCATATATCCCCCCACGTGATCCATATGATTGTCTAATTACTCTACATCTCTCCGGACTCCATGGTATAGCCAGCAGTCTAATATTGGTTCCAATTTGAGATTGTGTCTTTACTGGACTCCGGAGACCAGGGTATGGTCCCCTTAGCCCCTGTTCCGGAGGGCTTGCTGTAGATTATCTGTGTAGCAGTGCTCTCTGTGTCGCCACTATCTGTTGGTAGTTCATCAGCTGGTGGAGGATGATGGCTCCAATTTCTCCGTAGTACTTGAAGACCTAGGGGTATTTGCCTGAGATGTTACCTGCGCTCGGGTGTTTTTGCCATCTGTATTGATCCATACTTCATCACCTTCTTCCAGTTCTGGCTGAAAACAGGTTTGATGACGCTGGTTGCACTGTTTCTCAAGCTGCTTTTTTTAACTCCTATAAAACTGGTTGAGGAAGGCCGGCAGAAGTGCTCAGCCACCTGAGGAACCATAGGGCCCCATTTGTAACTCAGATGGACTACACCATGGCATTGGAGAGGCATTGTATAGATACAAGTGTCATGATGTTCTAAGGAGTTTCTTCACTGTTTGTATTGCCTGGCCATAATATGGGTAAACTCGTAGATGCTTCATCACATGGGCTATTAACAGTACACAATGGGCTACTGTTACTAGAGTATATCAGTAGCAAGGCAAAGGGAAACCCTAGAGAAAATACATCTAGGACATCTAGCCATCCAAAAGGATCATGCAGTCTCAATATACTGGTGTAATCTTTTTGATCAATTTTGATAAAATGGAGTGATTTTAAAGTGATATTGGACTCTGTTACTGAATGGCTAGATCGATGGAGTAAAAGTGTTGTATTTGATAGCGCTCTTATAAGACTGCCCCTTGCCACCATCATATCGTTCATATTTGGAGTATTGATCTTGGCAGTAAGTGACCAGTGCTCTCAATCGCTCTGTTTAATAGCCAATAGATGATACATTTCTTTATGTCTCACATCTTTTAAAAGATATATCAGCTGCCAGGAGGTAAAGACTGCTTTTGCAACATTTTGCTGAAATTAATTGTAATGCATAACAAATATCCTTCACATGCTTGCATGGTTGCGAACTCGCGTTTCAGTGATGCTGGTGGATGAAACACACCATTGCTGCCATTAAAATCTCAATTAATTAGTTAAGCAGATTTCATAATTCATTTCTGATGTCACGGGGGGCCTAAGGGGGCTCAGGCACCCCCCCCCCCCCCCTTCCCCCCGTCAATACATTGAAGTGATGCATGGATATAAATACGCTCAATAATCCACGCCCTCATCGTATCAGATTTGTGATCTTTGTGTATATACGCTGAGTTCATTTTGCCTGCTTTCTGTCAAAGATGTCGAAGTGCAAGTCCATATTAGACTTTTTCAAGTTTTTATACTTTTTCAAGTTCAACTCAGAAAGTGAAATACTCAAAGGTCCTGATCACAGCGAGCCATCAGTATCTGGCCTACCAGTTACTTGTATGGATGATGATGATGATAATTAAATACTGTATGATTTAGTGTTGCTGGAGTAAGGAAAAGGAAACAGGCTAAATTTCAGAGACGTTGGCTTCAAGATTATAAATGGCTCTATCATGAAGGATATCTCAAGGAGGTTGGTGCCTGCCATACATTTTGTTTCTATCTCAAAGCAAAAAGAGTAGTTTAGGTGCTTTTGTGTCCATCACCATGCAGCAGCTACATCAGATCATGGCTTGCTTTTGCAGGAATTTGAGCAGTGGGCCTCTTTCTTAGAGGATCCCACACCAAATGAAGAAGTGGGCTGGGGTTTGATGATGGTGCTCCTCTGGCCCCATTTATGGAGTAAATTTTATTGAATTATTATTTCTATTTATGATTTCATTTTAATAACTTAAGTATCATTGTATGCATTTCATGTTCTGCAATTGTTATTTTTTTAATATTTACAAACCATAATAGGTCCAAGAAATTACTTAAAAATATTCCAAGAAAGATTCTAATTTACAATCAGTTGATTGTGCATATGAATTTAAGAAGACATGGCTAAATCCTACAGGAAGAATTGACTGCCCTAGCATTGCAAACAATTATAGATTTAATTTTGAAGTTTTCCTTTAATTGGGATATTTAGGAGTATTAGTCATTCATACAAAAGCATCATAGAAAGATGTGTAGTGAATCTGTTTTATATCACTACTGAGATCATGCAGTCATAACTGAGTATTTTTAATTTTTCTCATGCAGCTTTATACAACTATATTATTATTGGAGGGGGGGGGGGGGGGGGGGGCTAGCCACCATATCCAACCCCCCCCCCCCCCCCCCCCTAGTCTCGTGCCCAGACCCTAATTCCCACAGCTGCGGATGGATTACATCACCGCTACGTGGAAAGAGGAACTGCTGTACTCAATTTTGTCCCGCGATTACATAACATTATTATTCTAACGTCGGGAGGAATGCAGCGCGACGTATTTATGAATATGTTTAGCGTCAACACGAATGCAACAAGTAAATCAAAAACTTCTCTATCGAGGCCATTCGGCAGTCTGCATATGCCTATTAGTGTATGATGAATTCGTTCGGCGTCATTATTGGCAATTGCAGACATTCGATTGTTTCTGTTAAGCCAGAGATAGGAGCATAGACTAAACTCTATTGTCACTGGTTAAGCTGTTCTGCTGTGTGGGCGTGTTTCGCGCGCGCTAGCCGTTCAACCGACCGGATATTTGATTATCCGTTAAATATTAATGTACACAACCAAAAAAATTTGCTCCGTAACGGATTGTTTTTGGCAAACATACGGTTACGGATCAGAAATTCCAACCGGTACGGATCAGATAAGCGTTACAGAATGTGACTGATCCGTTAGATGAAAGTTGTAGCGGGATGTAATACATCCTGTTAAAATCCGATAAAATATCCGTATCATATTACGTTTACAATCAGTAGCATTTATAATTACAATCCGTATCACACCGATTATCCAATTTAGCGTGCATGGATCTTCGATTGCTGCGAGGCGGCTCCCCTTTTCGATTCTCTGGCCTAGCCGCCTAATTAGTTACGACGTTGGCCTAGTGATTTCTGCCGAGAGGTAAGTGAGATTGAGCATGAAATAGAGAGGGCAGAAAGTGATCGAACCGTTATTTTTCCTAACTCAGGAGCCTATAAGGCCCCATCACCGCTTCTACCGCTGCCTGCCTTGGCATGCACGCTCTTTAACTACGGCCTACGCTGTCACTGTTGAATTTTCGTCGCACAGTTTCTTTCAGCCAATAACATGTGTACTTGTAATGTAATGACATCATGCAACCATAGACTCGATGAGCATCTTGTTACTTATATCATCACAGCTGTGGTCCTCAAAAGAGACGTGTCAAGAACTTATTGTGTGCATGCCTCACTGAGTGTCAATGCCAGTCACATTCTCCTAGCCAATGGCCACAAACGATGGTGCTGTTCAGTTGCATTGTCTCCTATCAAAAGAAATGCCAAGCATCTACCTTCAGAGTGAAGCAGCTTCCATCACCCTCATAGAATTGGGAGTGCAGAACGCTGAAAGGTCAGAGAGCACCCAGTCCCATGTGAGATGGCAAGACACCCAGAAGCTTCTGCATAGTCACCAGGCATCTAACAGTCTCTGAAGGCAGTGCAAGTCTCAGGTTTCATTGCCTTGGTGATGGAACCCTATGTATCAGTATGAAGAATGCTCAAGGAGTTTAGGCCTGCTGGTCAATACAAAGAGGTGTTTGACGTCATTCTTCAGTGGATACATGCCCTTATTCCCAAGATGAAGTGGACAGAAAACCTTTGCCTTGACACCGGCTGTCTTCATGTGTTAACAGAAACCTGACCTTTGCATCCTATATAGACAGGCCATTGGTGACTTGACGTTGGAGCAAAAGACTACATAGTAGATATATGGTGCCTCGAGCTGGGAGGCAGTCAATGCCTCCACCCAGCTAGCCTTCAGACTTCCTGTGACGCAGTCAATGCCTCCACCCTGCTAACCTTCAGATTACCTACATGTATGAGGCAGTCAATGTCTCCACCCTGCTAACCTTCAGACTACCTATGACGCAGTCAATGCCTTCACCCAGCTAGCCTTCAGACTACCTGTGAGGCAGTCAATGTCTTCACCCAGCTAACCTTCAGACTACCTGTGACGCAGTCAATGCCTCCACCCAGCTAACCTTTAGACTACTTGTGAGGCAGTCAATGCCTTCACCCAGCTAGCCTTTAGACTGCCTGTGAGGCAGTCAATGCCTCCACCCAGCTAACCTTCAGACTACTTGTGAGGCAGTCAATGCCTCTACCCAGCTAGCCTTCAGACTATACTTATGAGGCAGTCAATACCTCCACCCAGCTAACCTTCAGACTGCCTGTGACGCAGTCAATGCTTCCACCCAGCTAACCTTCAGACTGCCTGTGACGCAGTCAATGCCTCCACCCAGCTAGCCTTCAGACTGCCTGTGATGCAGTCAATACCTCCACCCAGCTAGCCTTCAGACTACCTTGGAGGCAGTCAATGCCTCCACCCAGCTAACCTTTAGACTACTTGTGAGGCAGTCAATGCCTCCACCCAGCTAACCTTTAGACTACTTGTGAGGCAGTCAATGCCTTCACCCAGCTAGCCTTTAGAAGCTGCCTGTGAGGCAGTCAATGCCTCCACCCAGCTAACCTTCAGACTACTTGTGAGGCAGTCAATGCCTCCACCCAGCTAGCCTTCAGACTACCTATGAAGCAGTCAATACCTCCACCCAGCTAGCCTTCAGACTACCTATGAGACAGTCAATGCCTCCACCCAGCTAACCTTTAGACTACTTGTGAGGCAGTCAATGCCTTCACCCAGCTAGCCTTTAGACTGCCTGTGAGGCAGTCAATGCCTCCACCCAGCTAACCTTCAGACTACCTATGACGCAGTCAATGCCTTCACCCAGCTAGCCTTCAGACTACCTGTGACGCAGTCAATGCCTCCACCCAGCTAACCTTTAGACTACTTATGAGGCAGTCAATGCCTTCACCCAGCTAGCCTTTAGACTGCCTGTGAGGCAGTCATTGCCTCCACCCAGCTAACCTTCAGACTACTTGTGAGGCAGTCAATGCATCCACCCAGCTAACCTTCAGACTACTTGTGAGGCAGTCAATGTCTTCACCCAGCTAGCCTTCAGACTGCCTGTGACGCAGTCAATACCTCCACCCAGCTAGCCTTCAGACTACCTTGGAGGCATAACCTTTAGAGGCAGTCAATGCCTCCCACCCAGCTAACCTTTAGAGGCAGTCAATGCCTCCACCCAGCTAACCTTTAGAGGCAGTCAATGCCTCCACCCAGCTAACCTTTAGACTACTTGTGAGGCAGTCAATGCCTTCACCCAGCTAGCCTTAAGACTGCCTGTGAGGCAGTCAATGCCTCCACCCAGCTAACCTTCAGACTACTTGTGAGGCAGTCAATGCCTCCACCCAGCTAGCCTTCAGACTACCTATGAGGCAGTCAATACCTCCACCCAGCTAACCTTCAGACTACCTATGAGGCAGTCAATGCCTCCACCCAGCTAACCTTTAGACTACTTGTGAGGCAGTCAATGCCTTCACCCAGCTAGCCTTCAGACTGCTTGTGACGCAGTCAATGCCTCCACCCAGCTAGCCTTCAGACTACCTGTGACGCAGTCAATGCCTCTACCCAGCTAGCCTTCAGACTACTTGTGAGGCAGTCAATGCCTCCACCCAGCTAACCTTTAGACCACTTGTGAGGCAGTCAATGCCTCCACCCAGCTAGCCTTCAGACTTTCTGTGACGCAGTCAATGCCTCCACCCAGCTAACCTTTAGACTACTTGTGACGCAGTCAATGCCTCCACCCAGCTAGCCATCAGACTACCTATGAGGCAGTCAATGCCTCCACCCAGCTAGCCTTCAGACTACTTGTGAGGCAGTCAATGTCTTCACCCAGCTAACCTTCAGACTACCTAGCCTTCAGTTCTGTGGCTAATAAAAATGTTTAGAGCACTACACATCTGCCTGGTCTGCTTAGTGATGTCTGCCATCCTTGGTAGAGCTAGCCTGTCTAGGTCTGTGTGTATGTATACTTGTCTGTGTGTGCGTACTTGTACGTGTTTACGAAAATTAATAATTAAGTTGCGGGTAATAATTTTATGGACATGTGGTGCAAAATGGCAGGTAAGCAACGCGTTTTCTGATGTATCATTTCGCTGCTCTTTATTATAGGAATGCTTACCGAACGTTACGATTGAGGTAGCTCCAGTATACGCTAGTCTTATCGATCAAAGCACTGCAGTCAAGCCAGTCCTGAGGTACGTATGCCATGGTGTTCGTTGGCCGCCTATTGTAAGATACCATCGGATGAAGTAAACTGTACTAGTCAAGCATCTGGTAAGTAAGCCGCTGATAGCGTGGCTATGACTGAAAAGTTAGGCTTACCTTGGCAACATGGCGCGGGCACTCAACGTCTCTCTGCTCAGCATATCGAACTCGTCTCTCTCAGGTTGGTTGTGCATCCCCTGTCCTAACAGGCATTATCCTCTTGTTAATAGCCAGCGTTGTACTGGACTTTGCTACTTCAGGTAAGTAGGCCTACTGTAACTGAATTTTGATTCCTCGTAGTGTAAAAGCTACTACGCAAGTACCTCTCTCACTGACACTTCTCAATGTAAGCGGTCGTGTGGAATTGGTTCATAAGGTCTGTTCTTCCACAGATGAAGTTCAAAATACATGTACTCCAATAAGGTAAGTGTGGACCTTGCTACTTGTTCCCCTATTTCACATCTTGCTGTGCCTGTTAGGACAAGCGGTTCCAGCTCGTCGACGTGGTCTATGACAGAGAAGCGTGGGACTGAGGAATTGGAATACATGCCCTAGCCAGGCCTGTTTGTATGTTGTGTATTTTTGTAAAAATATTTATAATGTTATTTGAATGACACCACTATTAAATGGGAGGGGCTCTAAAAGTGAGCATCACGTGCAATGTAATGGGAAACGTTTGGTACGGATCCGTTACGGATTTGTTACGGATCAGATTTCCATTTGTAACAGATCCGTAATTACAATCCGTTACAGTCTGCCCTCCTTATAAGCACACCACTTTATAAGCTCATTCCCTCCTTATAAGCTCAGGGGTGTGTACCTAAACTAATTCATAACCCACAGTGTATATTGCATGTAACTTGAAAGCTACCACAGTGTATACTGCATTTAAGATGAAAGCTAACAGTGCATAACTGTGTGAAAGCTAACAGTGTATACTGCGTGAAAGATGAAAGCTTATTCGACTTGCGTGTTCCATGATTATGTAGTACCATTGTACAGCGCTTTAATCTGCGGCTGAACAAAGACAGGACAATTGCGCACATTCAGCGCATATAAACTAGCACAAGAAACTTTTTATTGTGTGCACAAAGGCGCATTCGTTCCGCTTTCGATCGTATAAAATGCATGCGTGCTCAGAGTTTGTTCGCATAATGCTTTACATGTACATGCTGCCATGTCGGAGGCACGCGCACAATCGACTGCGAGGTTGAGCAATCTTTTGCTCCTTTTTCTGCCACCAAACTGCACGTCAGTTGTGCAGCCCTTGGACCAAGGTATCATTGCTGCCTTTAATGCCCACTACAAAGGCAAGCTGGCTCATTACATGGTCCAAAGTATGACAATGATCCCAGTCAGGATCTACAGGCATTGTCACTTAAAGCCAATCTTAAGCCGGTCTGTCTTTGTAGGTTTTTGCACTGATGTGCTCTTACATGTACCTGCAATATCTTCTTCACTCTTGACACATTCAGGCCATTATTTGGCTTTTAGCTGCCTGGCAGGACATCTCGGCAACAACTGTATTGAACTGTTGGTGCAAGTCAGAGGTTCTGCCTGAAACTTGGATCAGGCAAATGAGACCAGACAGAGCAGCACTGATGGCAGCAGATGCTGGAGAAAGTTCCCAACTAAGGGAGATAGCTGCTGTAATCACAAGGTTGCCTGTTGAACCGGGAGTGACCCGAATGGCAGCACTTGATTGGGTAATGGATCCTGGAGAAATGGAGACAGAAGGGGAGGAGACGATGGCAGCAAGGCTATTGGGTCAAACAACTTCACATACAGGTTTTGATGTAGGCGAAGAAGAAACTCAAGACCCCAACAACGTGGAACCACAGTCAGTTCCATTGACTGAGGTAAAGAACAGTGTGTCTACTCTTTTACAGTTTGTAGGAGATAATTTTGGCATCTTTTCAGAGGAGGATTTTAGGCATCTGGTGTGTTTACAGGACAAAATGCAGTTCAATGTGTTTGACGCGTAATTAAATTCATAATGTTATTGTAGGTACACGCAAAAAAACAACATTCGTTATAAGCTCAAATTCCTTATAAGCTCAGGGAACAAACATGGAGCTCATAAGGAGGGCAGACTGTACACCTCTTTTGACAAATCGACTGCTACGGATCCGATTCGGTATCTGTCAATCGGATCCGTAGAACAATCCGTAACAGACGATCAGTAGCGGATTTTTTTTTTTGGTTGTGTATATGAAATCATTACACACGTGGCGCAATATTAAATAGCTACCGTGTTGTTTACTGGAGTGGTTCGAAAAAGATGGTTGGATGAAGATGGAACCACTTTAAGCGATGGGAAGGCAGGTGTGAGGTTACGGAATCCTGGAGCCGATTGGAATTTAATAGTCCATTTAAGAGAACAAGGTCTTGAAGACTTTAAGCAAAAGATACAAGCAGTC
Source organism: Spongilla lacustris (assembly GCA_949361645.1). Classification (NCBI taxonomy): domain Eukaryota; kingdom Metazoa; phylum Porifera; class Demospongiae; order Spongillida; family Spongillidae; genus Spongilla; species Spongilla lacustris. The sequence continues at coordinate 7,224,457 of OX442418.1, forward strand.
TTTGCATTGCTGTCACACCGATTTGGAGAAGCGAGGTATGCTGCAAGTGCATGCATTGTTATGCATCTATAAGCAGGGACGTAACACTCATTATAGGATTGGTCCCGGGACGCGAATTTAATTATTTCATAACACAGTTAAAAAACTGTTCAAAACAATGAACTGTTATAGCAAATCACAAATAAAAACAGAGAAAATATACCTGCCTGATGTTGTGAACCCTTTGCAAAGTCATATCCTTAAGGTCAAGTTTGTCTGTCCTTTCTTTGTGAACATTAAGTATTAATAAATTATTTCTGAACCATATTGAGGAAATGACAATTACAGAATTGGAAATGACAGGAATCAGGAATCTGTTCAATCATTGCAAACTGACAGCTTTCTATATTACATCATGGGCACTCACAAAATGATAGTTATCTAGTAACTCCGCCTTTTTAGATCATTCATTTATCTATAGTTGATCAAGTGATTTAAAATGAACAGCCACACAAAAATAATAATGATAATAATAAGTGCAAGGGGGAAAGTGGTCTGGCGAAAGCCGGACTTGCCGGACCTATTCCTACATAGGGGATAAGTGTAGTATTGTCTATTCTCATACTCAGACCAAAATACATCACAGCAGTGGGTGGCTTACATCACCACTAATGTTGGCGCAGTTTTAATTATGACGTCAATAGCATACCAGAGTGTAATATCAGAAGTGGAGGCGGGCCATAGTATTCAATGGCGTGGATAAAGGAGGCTATTGACTTAGCCGTAACAGATTTGGGCTACACGGGACTAAGAGGGTATTAGTAGAATGGAACGATGTTTTTCTTTCGGTTTGGCTACACAATACCCTTAGGGCAAAGGGACACCAGCGTTCTCGTACTAGTACCCGGTAGCTATATGAGAGGCATTGGCCAATTTCAGTGGTATGGCAGCCATTTTTACCATGGGTATTATTTTGAATCCAATGATTGACAGATATATGTTCATCTTGATAAGATCTAATTGCATTCCAGAAAACCCTCATAGTGGGGATGATGTAATCCACCCACTACTGTGATTTATTTGGGTCTGGGTACGAGACTAGTATATGTCTGATGCAGAATTATAATTATGAATGACTGTACTATAAATTTAATTTTTAGAAAGCTGGATGATTGAGCATTGTTAGTTTTGATGTGTTGGAAATCAGGCATGTGGTTTATACAGTTTCGAACTTTTCATCATGTTAGAATTTAGAATTACATTAATTAAAAATATTTAATTGATTCGGTAGTCATCTCTGACTTCATTACACAACATTGACATTGCCACTCAACTTTACAGTACAAGAAATATGTGCAATTCTAGTGGTACTGCTTTGCCATTCAGAAGTTACTGATTCCAACTTGATGCCTTGATTTCCCTATAAGGACTTGACAGATGACTGTGATGAATTAATTTAATCATGTGACCAATTCTACTATTGTTTTTATACTTTAACACCGTCCTTATTGACTATTGGAGATTAAATGTTAAAAAGCAAAACACACTCAACTGTTGTATCTTTTCTATACCATGTAATCAATCTTTTTCGAAGTCATGTTTATGTGCTGTCCTTACTCCATGTATTCTGGGTAACATTAAAGCATTAAAAATTTTCTTCAAATCATCCCTTTCATTTCTCTAATTGTGTAGAATCAGAAAAGAAGCAAGCTAGTAATGGCTCATCATGTGATTTGGATTGCCCTCAACTCCCGATTGCTGGTAAAAAGCGTCTTCGGTCAGTTTCATTAGAGAAACTTGAGATTCTGCCACCAATGAAGAGACTGTCTAAACCTGTAGTTACTAAAGGTACAGGAGATACAGGTAACAGCAAGCATCTACAATGTGAAACTTTTCAGTCAAATTTCTATGCAAGAAAGGTATTTATTTGCTCCATACTAGATTTTTTGTGTACTTGTTCTTTTTTTTTAAGCATGACCCCATTACAGCTGTTACATGCGCGTCAGTTGCGAATACTGTTGTTGGTCACACAAAAACAATTTTGCCTGTGTCAGTTGATAAGATGAATGCTCGTGTAGTTTCAGTCTTGTGCTTGCATATTAGTATGTGATGTACATTGAATGTACATATGCAGGTTAAAAAAAGGTCTGTGGTGAAATAGAACAATGAAGCATCCTACATATTCATATTCGTATATCAACCATAACAAGCCATTGTGTAGGGTTGACACAATGTACTTGTACAACTGCTATCCTTAAGTTGCAGCATAGCATAAACTTCTCACACAATGTATGTTAATGAAACATACATGTAAATGCCTTGTTGCAATCCTTATCATTGTTTTTCTGCCTTGATAAATCTTTAATCTGACAGCTACTATTGTTCTATCTCTTTTATCGATGTGTAGTATTGAAGTCATGTGAATATGCATCTCAATAAATGAGGTTGTACACATAGCTCTTTTTTTTTGTTGAGTAGCATATAAGTTTCACTTATTACATTATACATGTACACTACATGTTCTTTCTTACATTTACATTGAGGAGATAGATAGCACACATCCCTTTAGTTATTTAGGTATACTACATGTACATGTAAAATCGGACTTGTGAGGTTATAATTTTATCACTATAAAAATTGCATGTTACACTAAATAACACATCTTTGCAACAGTACAACCTTTTCCTTTAAACGTTCGTACACTTGTTCTCACATCATCTCTCTATGTGGAAATCGATGGTGCTCTAATTATTTTTCATGCCGCGAGTACAAGGATCTCTAACCCAACGGGTTAGAATTCAACATTTCTCCATGTACGTGTGTGGAAATCGCATCAAATTTGGGTTGTACATAGAGGAGTCCTGTAGCTATTGATTCAAATGTTCTGTTCGTTAATTTCTGTATCATCCGTTATTGAGATACAGTTGGATAAACTACGTGCATGTTTTCCCGCTTGATTCGCGCCAATGATTTTGGCAAATCACGTCCTGCTCAATGTATGGGAAGGCGGTGATTATATCTTTGGTGCGAATCAGACGGGAAAACATGCATGTAGTTTGCTCAACTGTGTCTCTGTAACGGATGATACAGGAATTAACGAACAGGACAAATCAATAGCTACAGGACTCCTCTATGTACACTTCGAATTTGACGCGTTTTCAACATTAGTACATGGCGAGATGTGAAATTCTAACCTGTTGGATTAGCGATCTTTGCACTGACGGCATAGAAAATAATTAAAGCTCCAGAATGGACACGAACATAGAGAAATGATATGGGAACATGTGTACGAAATATGAAAGGAAAAGGTTGTACCGTTGCGAAGATGTGTGGGTTAGTGTAACGTGCAATTTTTTATAGTGATAAAATTATAATCCCACAAGCCCGATTTTGCTGGACACTTTCCCATATATATGTATATATCATTGTGTACAAGGACTAATCAATGTATTTAGTTGTGTTGCATCTTGTTATTAAATGTGTGCCTTTGGCCCTGAAACAATTTTAGGCATGTAAACAAAAATTGGCTGAAAAGGTTATTTCCAAACAAGAGAAACGGAAGCAAGAACTGGACGCACGGAGAGAGCAGGAGCATCTTGAAAGGATCAGGTACACATATGATAATGCGGTGGTTACTTGTATGCCATATTTTCATTATCAATTCTTGTATAGAAAACGTGAAGAAAGAGCGAAGAAAGTGATGGAGAAAAATGCAGCACTTCGTAGAGAAGAGGATGAGAAGAAGAGGGCTCATGAACAAAAGTCACATGTGCATGAAGTCCAGATGAAAAAGCAGTGTTTATTACAGCAGAAGACACAAGACATACATCGTAGGGCTCTGGAGCGTCATCAAGCAGCGGAAGCACGTAAGAAGCAAGAGGAAGAACTGAAGGCTAGAAAACTTCAAGAAATGAAGAAGGCGGAGGAAATACGGTTAGAGATGCTGGAAGAAGAAAAGAAGCAGAAAAAGTTAGACAAACTGAATGAAAGGCATGTGAAGGATGTGACAGAAAAGAATACTTTGGGGAAGGCAAAGCAAGAGCATGAAGAAAGGATGAAACTTGAAAGTTCTAAATTACCTGAGGCTGAAGCACAGCGCGTATTGGAAGAAGAAGAAACAAGAACGAGAAAGAATTGATAAGTTATTTGCTCCTGTTCTCAATTTGAGGAAAGGCTCAGCAATTTCTTATGAAATGACCCCAGCAGATCCATCACTCAGTATGAAAATTACAGTATTAGTGATTTAAGCAGTGGTGACTCAACAGACGGAAAAAAAAGTCCTAAAAAACCTATTTCAGACTGGGCACACCATACTGAACTGAATAAGTGGATGGAGAATCAGGAGAACTCTGTTGCAAGCAATGAAGTTAATGTTGAAAACATTTTCCCTCCTAAGCAACTTCTGCACACTCCAGAATTAGAGAACATATTTAAAACAAAGAGAAAGTGTTTTTTTGTGCGCTCCAGTTCAGCTAAATGGAACTCTTCTTTGCTGAAGTACATTTAAATTGATTACAAAGATTAATTATTGTGTCGTAAGCTTATTTCTTGCTTCAGTGTTTACGTTTACATATATGAAAATGGATATTGAACACTCATGTATTAGTTTTTGTGATTTGGGAATAACCTGCCTCATTATGAATGCATGTGCATGTCCTTTTATAGGTTGTTGTCAAAGTGCTGTTTCGGACCCATTAAAAGCATATCTCGTAAGCAGCTAACAAAGACCAAATTTGGAGCAGCAATACAATGCACACTGGCAAGCCAATAAATTTGTCATTATCATCTCCGGCAATCATATGAATTATTATGCATCCAATCCCTGTGATGAAGTAAAAATATGATTGGAACTGTTCCAAATCTTGTTTAGCACAAACATACATGCTCATGAAACTCATTGACACATACATAGAGGTATCGGGAGTGTGAACTAAAATGTTGTGGGGAATCATCAAGCAGGAAGTAAATGACAGCAGTTTGTCGCTACAATCAACTGGAGGACCAAAGTCAAATCTGTTTTGTACGGGTGTCATATCTGCAGAACCATCTCTTCATCAACAGAACATGTAATTATGTGTTACACATATTCCATATAGTATACTACATAATCCCCCTCTAGTGTTGATACGAATGCTTTTGAACATGAAGCCAGTAGCAACCTAAAATTACTTTCATCAACCAATGGACCGTACAATGGTCAGTGAAGCCACTACTAATCCAGAACAAGGTGACCAATCTCTTGTTGGAGTGCAACGTACCAATGGTCCACGTGCTACTGATGCTGCTACTAGTGCTGGTACGTTGCAGATTAACCAATACAATAAATAGTGGTAGTAAAGATTTTTATATTGCATAATAGATAATTTGTGTGTGTGGCAATATGAAGAATAATAAAATAACAGAAATGTGATTGCAGGTACCTGTATATTGTAGGTTAACAAATATAAGTATTAATATAATTTTCTGGGACCAGGAACCTGCAGGCATAATATCTAAGACTAGATAGATGTACCTACCTGTAGGTGTAAGTGATCCCTTTTTTTGCAGTGTGCATTTTGTCACAATCTTATCTTTACCAACTTTAGGGGGTTGCTTACAGTTAATGATAATGTCACTAAGTCTAATACAAATGAGCACAGAGTTGCATCAAATATCACGCAATACTCTTCTAATGGCTATTTATCCCTTGATGAACAGAGAAGAACATGAAGAAGATGAAGATGAAAGCATGTAATTAATTTTCACATCCATTCTCTTATAAGCTATGATGTATGTACATGATTCACTCTTTTCTTAATATCAGGATGTCTTTATCCAATTTACAACCAAGATCCTTGAGTTCATTATCAATGATTGGACAGAACTCAAGTCAGTTGTCTGGAAAGTTGTCAGAACCATCACACAAACAAAATAAAATCGCAACTGTTGAATATGAAAGCATGTAATCATTTTCATTTGTACATTATTTTCTGCTTACGATTGTGTTTCACTCCTTGTTCCTACACGTATTAAGAAAACACTGTGACAATGTGCAGAGCATCAATTCTACAATCTCTAACAACTCAAGTATTTGTGGTGCCCGCCAGACAAGCCACTAATGCCATACCCAACCTTCTAAATCAAGAAGGTGACCACTCACTTGTAGTGCCTTTAGATCCACATCATACTGCTGCTGATTTTACTGCTGGTGCGTTGCTATGTACTGCTTATCAATAATATACAAGTAATCTTCTGTTTTGACAGAAAACAAGCTAACAGATAAAGAGCTAAGAAGTGTGGCAAGACTTGAAGAAATATGATATTTTTTAAACATTATAATGTTACTATGTGTCAAAATACATGTATGTATGTGTATCTTATTTTATTGTATGCATTGTACATGTATGTATTATATAGCTATATTAGTTTAAATGTGTACTACAGTGTAGCAAAACTCCCTCAACAATATTTTTATACGTTGGGGGGAGTACCACATAATCATAGCATGTCCGAGAAATAATTGTCATACATGTATATAATTACTCCACTTGTGTAGAAACCAATTATGTATTTATATAGATTGTATTGTAACTATTGTAGATCTCACTGCAAATATTGTTCATGGTTTTGTCAGGCAATGAAATATTTTTATGTGTAGTGTGTTTGCCATAATGATGCTACGCACTTCTAAACTGATATAGTGTCTGAATGTACAGTATATGAATTTTTATTCCATGTCATTTGTGAAAACTAAATAGCGATAGACCCCCCCCCCCCCCCCCCCCCCCCCCCCCCCACATGTAGATATTCAAGGCTGTACGTGGCTACTGGTATATTGTACTTGTGGTCGAGTGGTTTGTCACATGTAATCAGAAACTATCAGTTATGCGATTCAAACCCCGGTCATGCATAATTTTTTTTCTCATTTGTATTTTTTAATTGTAAAGGTCTTACTGTACTACTATAAAGACAAGTTCTTTACTATCCCATTTCAAGCTGGTGCATTCTGGCTTAGTGGTTTACGGCGAGAGCTTGCTCGAGGTACCGTGTTATGGCCCGGGGTCCATCGGATGTCCTCCCCTAAGTCGTACTCCACTATTCAAGAGTGTATACGGTGGCAGAACGCCGGTTCTTGTTCGTCATCCGAAGTTGAAAAGCTTTAAATTAAGGTGGCGACACCGCTTCTAGCTGGTTTCTTGCTGACTTGGATTGTGTCACTCAGCAAGGAATTCTCTTCGGAGAAACAGTTAGTTGTGGTGCGTGGATCGCCATCTTCCCTCCTACAGAAGGGTGCCACCTTTTTTGCACACCTTTTTTTTTTTTTTTGCCTTATTTTTAAATTGCTTAGCCATTGACTCGTCCTCATTTGGGAGGCTATTTACATCACTCTGGTGACAACAGCCATAAGGGCCAATCAATGTACACATTAAAGCCTCATTTTAGTACTACTGTATTACAAATAATACCAATTATTAACATATACAATACGTACAATTATAGCACATAAATTCTTTATGGTGGAGAAGCTATCCTAGAGAGGTTAGCTGCAGCATTGGCACAGACAAGGTTGAGTTGTACTAATGATTACTATTCTGGGTAATGGTTTTAACCGTTTAAGCTTGTTACTGATTGCTTAATCCACCACAGTTTTAATTTGATGCACGTACCGCACAGTGGCGAGGTGGCCGGGGGGGCAGGGGGGGCAGTTGCCCCCCCAGCTGGCCTTAAAAAGGGGGCGCCAAAATGACGATAGGGGCGCACCAGCCGCCAAGCAAATTACATGAAATGTGTTTAATTAAGATGATTATTTATGTAGTATAGAGTCATAATGCTGGGGACGAGTTCATCAATGCGAACGTCGGCGATCGGAGGAAAGAAGGCGGGATTTTACCCCACGTGATATATATTTATAGCATTTGTTACGTAATAGTACGGTTACGTACGTCCAAGTACATTGCTCTATACATGTAGTTGTAAATAGTTCCGGCCAAAACTTCGGCGGCTTGACTGATGTCATGAGATCTAGAATCGGCTACGTGTTAATTGCTATCAGTTTTTGTTGTTATCGTGCTGCTCGAACAGAGGGCACTATTCATTGGTGCATGTTGATTGCCTTAGTTTCCAATACAATCTGTGGAAAAATTAGAACGTGCACCACAAAAAATTTCGCGCGCTTCGCGCGCACCCTTCCCTAACATCGACGCGTCAATTATCCGTGTGGAACCCACCCCCTCCTCGCCAAAATCCTGCATCCGCCCCTGTAACGAGATATGAAATTCTGACAGAAAGGCAGCATGTGTTTATGTCTGTGTGCGTGGAGGAGGGAGGGGGGGGGGGGGGGGGGGGGGGGGGGGCGGCAGTCTGTGTATTTGCCCCCCCCCAGTGACAGACAAGCCACCTCGCCACTGGTACCGCACGCACTACGATCTTGCTTGGGATCCCCTTTACCGGCGCTCGTCGGTGGGCGGGGCAATTTTTAAGGACTCATATCGACAATTAAATGACAGGTAGGCCTAAACTTTTTGTTTGAAGGCAGTGTACTCACTTCAGAACATTTCTATATAATTTGATCGTCAAGAAAATACGTGGAGCAGCGTAGATAACCAACGTCACTAGGTCTGTACAGTTTAATTTATGCGTACTTGCAAGTTGCATAGGGCCTACTTTTTGCATGCAGATTCCAGGAGCTAGGATGATGTTCGAGAACAGGTAAGGACCTTGGCAGGTTATTGGCCCGGCTTGGCCTCCGTGCTCGGGCTGTCTCCCTCTGTAATCCGGGAGATTGAAGCCACTCATCGGTTGCCTGCCAAGTGTCTCGATGACGCCATTGGTCGGTGGCTTCACGAGAATTACAAAGTCGAGCGGTTTGGGCTGCCAAGTTGGATGGCGTTGGTAAATTAAAGGCTGTGGATGACAGAAATGGAGGGAGAAACCCAGCTCTAGCCAAGAAGATAGCCCATGCAAGAAGACTCTTTCACACTTACCGAGCTTCCTCAAACTTGCATTCAGGATTGTACATGTCATTTTATCGTTGTACTCAGCAGATATGAACCACCGACCAAGAAATATGCAACCAGTGTACAGAGATGTTGGATCTCCAACCAAGTCCATTCCGTTAGGTCATGCTGTTCAGGAAAGCAGAGCACTGCACCGGTCGGAGTATACACACTTACAGCTGTCATCACCAACTGAAGAGGGTGATTATCAAAGACTTTCATGGAGGAGAGTGTGTATCAAAATATTTCATCACCAACTGAGGAGAGTGTGCATCAGGGGCATTTCCCAGCAACCAAAGAGACCATGTATGAATCACTGTCTGCACTAGATGAAAGGAATGTATATGAGCAGCCCACACGACAGAAATCAATTGATGGACACACCCCTCAACAGCATGTAATATCACAACAAATGGCCGAACACATTAATCCATCTTTAAGCTGCTCAGGTGCAGTGAAAAGGAGAAATATGTAGCTACTAGCTACATGTGTGAATCGTATGGTTTGTATCATGGTGTGTGTGTAAAAATATTATGTGATGTGCGTGTGTGTTTAGCAGAACATTATAATACATTTGTGTGTGATTATGTAATCATGTGCAATGTTACACATTAATTGTTGTGATTACATATAGAACTATTACTAAGAAAATGATGCCATTAGGATTTTCACAGTTTCAATTATTTACCTGTGAATCTAATTATGCAAACTCTCTTTCAAATAATCTTATGCACTAAAACATCTTCTACAAGGTACTGAAGTTTTGATCTTAAATAGTCCAACTTTCAATAAATAATTCTCCGAAAAGGGCAGTATAATACCTTGGACACTGCCCCATTATAAAATATAAATCAACAAAAGTGCACCAAATAATAAATAAACCATGTTATCCTTTAATGTTCAATTATGTGAACATGATAGCATGCTACTGTTGTGCACTCTTGCTATACAGAGTGATTCCTGCAGGAGAAAGTACACCTGTCTCTACATATTTTTACTACAGATTGTAATCCATGAAATTCAAATTCTTGAGTGCATGTAGCTTGTATTAGATGGACGTTCCCCAGCTGACTAGTGAACTTTTTGAATCAGATGTATGTGTAAATTAATTGCATTGCATATATCTAAATGCGTTTCTTTTAACTATTTTGTATTCATTTTTCAATTTCGTTTCAGCCTCAAAGCTTCAAATGCTTACAGAAGAAGTCAGAGGTGTGGCACAAGAGCAGCATACTGTGTGGGGTGGTAAATCCATTCGATATCGATGTTTGATTCACGTGTGGGCTGGAGCTCTGGTATGTCTGTTGAACTGAGTACAAAACCAATCATGCAGAAGAGAAATGACGATTTTGATTATTACCAAATGGACTGTCACCCTCATGGTATTGCTATTATCATAAACAACCAAAATTTTACTAAACTTGAAGATATCAATACCAATCCACGTGGATGAGCTCAACCTCATTCAGACCATTCGTAACCTTGGTTATAAAATCCAAGTATAAAATGATCTTTCTGCCAATGAAATTATGTCTGCATTTGACGATCAAGACCATGGCGGATACGACAGCTTTGTATGCTGTCTGCTAACGTGCAGCGATAGATAGGGCAACATATATGGCTGCGACTGTGAGAAGCTAAGCCTTGACAGCCTCATCTCTAGGTCATTGGGTGGACACAAGTGCAGGTCACTGTATGGCAAACCAAAGATGATTTTTGTCAGCACGCGTTGCATTCTGATGAATATATCATTGAAAGAATGGATTGAACTATCCCTAGAATTTCTATCTGCAGGTTTCTAGGGATAATAGCTGACCATGTTATTCTACGTACTCCGTGATTATTACTCAATGCTGAAAAGCATAAATTGGCTATGATTTCATTTCAGTTAAACCACTTACACTTTAATTTTTACTAGCGTCCACCTGTATTTTATTCTATCTCATAGAATAAAACTACAAATTTGTTCCATTTATGTATCCTTGTAATTGCACTGCTTTAGTTCTGCTCTTAACATTTGTGTTTGTGGGATTCTATCTGTAGTGTGTTGCTGTATACAATATCTGTGCACTGAATGTCTCAAAGAAATGTGGTTTTCACGATATTTTAAGTTGAAATTTTTTATTTCTATTTGAGAGTTTCTAGGGCTATGCAAAAGCATTACATACCATCATTATAGCATTAAGATCTAATCATGCCATGTTAATGTGTGTGTGTGTACATGTGTGTTAGTTTATGCATATTATATTATAAGAGGTTAGCTAGCACCTTTGATTACATTTAAAAATAGTGGGATTTGACTTATTTTGCATGTATCATATTTAAAAAAGTGATCCACATATAACTTGCCCACTGAGAAACTAGCTTGTGTTGCTATTGAACCTTCTGGCAAAGACTGTGTTTTGTTCAAGCTGCCAGATTCTGAAAAATGCCCCCCCCCCCCCCCCCCCCTACCTCTTTCAGACCCATAATAAATAATATTAACTTTCACTAATTGAAAATTCCAAACAAAAGAGAAAGATTCCTAAAGGCGCTTCCACACTAGCAAGTCAAAAATGCAAACAAAATCGATCCACATTGCACATTAATCGTAATTAATAATCGCATGTATTGATGTTATACATGTAGATCTTGGTGGGTTGAGATTGGTCCTCCTTTCCTGCATAAAAAACCTGGATGGTTGTAAAGAAGGAAGAAGCTCAAGCTGTATTTGAGGGAACTGGTGTTAATGTCACACTAGAATGGAAGCGATGTCTGGGAGCCACTCTTGGGACTAAGACCTTCACCGAGAACTTTGTTTCTGAGAAAGTATTGGAATAGACTAAAGAGATTGAAGTGCTATCTACCTTCGCAGTTGGTCAACCTCATGCATCCTATGCATGCTATACTCATGGACTATCCAGCAAGTGGACCTTTCTCTAGGCAGGACAATTCCAAACATAAGTGAACTTCCTCATCCCCTGGAGGAAGCCATCAGAACAAGTTTCTCCCTGCCATAACTGGTCAATCAGCATTCAGTGATGTTGAGCATGACCTACTAGCCCTGCCATCTTGCCTAGGTGGCCTTGGTATTGTAAACCCTGTAACTTCAAGTGATTTTCAACACCTCACCTCTCATAACATATCCGCTTACTCTTCAACAATCCATCACATACCCTATCTCATGCCAGGAATTTCAAAGGCATTGCAAACAAAGAGCAATTAAACACGAGAGAACTTGAACAGAGCAGAGTATTGGATTTGGTTAATAAGCTACCTACCAGTTACCAAAAGCCCTGCCCTTCATCAGTGAAAAAGGTGCATTGTGCTGGCTCACAACCCTTCCACTACACTCTGCATAAAGGGGCCTTCAGAGATGCTGGTTGGCCTCCACCACTTTTACCATCTCATTGTGCACATCTGTGGACTCAATTTCACAGTCGAACAAGCTATGAACTGTCACCATAATGAAATAAGAGACTTAACAGCTAAGGTTCTCACAGAAACTCGGGATTGAGCCACCACTACAGTCAATAAATGATGAACATTTATGTCACAAAACAGCAAATTCTGAAAATGGTGCATGGCTAGATATTGCAGCTGACAATTTTTGGGGAAACGACAGACAACAGACTTTCTTTGACATACAAGTATTTAACCCACTTGCCCCATCTTATCGTAATAAGTCCAATGCAGTGCTATATAAGTCGAATGAGCAAGAGAAGAAGCGGGTGTATGAAGAGGGTGAGAGAAATTGAGCACGGCCTCATTTGTACCTATTGTATTCTCTATCTCAGGAGGTATGGGTCCGATTAACAACCCACATCCGCCCCCCCCCCCCCCCCCCCCCCTTTTCTGTAATCCTGCTAGCCACATCTTCATGTATAAATAATGCATGAATATTGAATCACGTAATCATTGCTAAGTAATACATGTAGTTCATAATAGTATAAATCTCTAGCGTAGGATCTCGGAGTTGAGTTGTGTACGCAGCTTTATTGGCTATCAAATTTGTTGAGTCCACTACGTTTTCTCCACATCCTGAGGAATGGGGAAGTGTGCCTCTGACGTACAAGAGATTGGCCTCTCTTCTATCTCAAGATTATGCAACAACGATACTTAATGCTGCCTTAGCTTCTCTCTCCTGCGCTCCTCAATTTTGTGTCACAGCGGCGAGCTTTCAGGTCCAGTGTGATCGATCTAGCATTCTGGACATGTCCTCTTACTATTAATTTAATGGAATTTTTGCAGACCATACATTATATTACTTTTTATAAGCAGACATATTTGAGCACTTGCCATACATTTAATGGGCACAGTTTACTTGAATCATTGGCATATTTGAGAACAAAAATGTGCTTTTAGCTGTGACTGTGTGTACTAATGATAACCCTTAAGCACATACAATCTGATCTGGATGCTACATGTACTTTTAAATGTGGTTTGTACATATTTGAACACGCATACATATATACATGTATATATATATATGGAACGTTCTATGCGATTTTGATGCTTGTGAAATTATATATATAACATCCAATTCAAAGCGCTATATCTTCCACACGGTTTGAGCTCTTGACTTCCTATTTTCAGCACTTCATACTACACCATTTCAGTATGATAAAATATAATTTGGGGTCTTGCACTTACTCCGTGCCAGTATTGCAACGTCCGATACCCCACCGGGTTCAAACCCACCATAACTTTCGGTAGGAGTAATCAAATCGCTTCAAACTCGGTTTGTAGGTAGGGAGGTCCTATACCTATTGATTTGTTCTGTTCGTTAATTTTCATGCCATCCGTTACGGAGAAACAGCTGTGCAAAGTAAGTACACGTTTCCCGCTCGAATCGCGCCTTTATATGTGCACGGAACAGTTTCCATTCTCCGGAGTGCATGAATATTCAACTATTCCTATAGGGCGTGATAACCACACCTATAAGGTCACCAAACAAACGGGCGGCTGAATTGTAGTGCTTGTTAGTATAGACTTACGGTTGTTTTTCGGTGTAGATAAACGATATGGTGACGTATAACACGAGTGAACGCGAGCTCGTCGAGTTTCACTGAATCAGTCGGCGGATGAGTTCGAACTGTACGAATACGACGATCGATATTCAAGATACATTGGACGAGGATGGAGAGATTGAGAAAGGTAGTGATGGCGGTCGTACCACTGAAGATGGTGGTTGTGTTAGTGATAGGGAGTGAGCAGCCCCTAAATTACCAAAAGAGCCACCAGCCCCACCCCCACATAGCCAGGGGCTAATGGGGCTAGGCCCTTCACTGCAAGTTCCCTCAGCAGCCCTGGGGCAAAAGAGGCCATCCCCACACAGCAGAACCACAAGCCCCCTTACTGCAAGTGCACACTATATACCTTTGGAACCATTAAGCCCCATGCTGCAATTTAAATTATTAATAATAGCCTCACACTCCAAATAGTGGAGCCAACAAGAGGAATTAACAGGCCCAATAATTCTAGCAAGGGAGCCACCAGCTAACCTGGTCAATGGAGCTAGCGTCCACAATGCCAGTGGAGACACACCCCTCTCGCAGATAGATCATCAGACCTCCACACTGCCAGCAGGGATGTAGCCCCCACAATAATGCCAGGGAGATGCCAGCCCTCAGGCTGCAAATGGAATCAGCATCCCCAACCATTTCAGGGGTGCCATGAACTACATGTACCAACAACATGTGATGACCTCACTAACAGATCAACCATTAGCCCTCATTCCGCAAGTGGACTTAACAGGCCCCACACCCAGGGGCTAACTCCCCCCCCCCCCCCCCCCCCCCTTTCGTTCAATGCAAGTTGAGTCAGCTGGGACCCCCCACACAGTAGAACAACCAGCCCCCTCACCGCAAGCTCATGAACAATAGCAGCGGAACCTGTAAAGTCTACACTGCAACTGAACTTAATAGCCTCACACTGCAGTCAGCAGCCCAGGAACCATTCTTACAGAACACCCTCAGCTACCCAGGGCCAATGGTGTAGCCTCCACAGTGTCAGTCATGACGCCACCCCAAGTTGAGTCAGCAGCCCCCACACAAACAAGGGCCTGTAAGGCCAGCTTCGCACAGTAGAACTACCAGCCCCTCTCTGCTCACTTCAAATAGAGCCACTAAACCCTCTACCAGTATACACTGCAAGTCCAGACAGCAGCCCACACCAGTGGAGCCCTCTCACAGATGGAGCCCAGCAAGGAAGTACCAGCTGCCACACAAACAGTGGTTAATTGAGCTCCCAGAATAATGCCAGTGGAGAAACCAGCCCTCGCACTGCAAATGGATTCAGCAACCCCAAAAATTTCAGGGGAGCCATGAACTACATGTATATGTACTTGCCCCCACTACCCGTCCTTCAATGAAAGAGGGGCCAATCAGCCAATGGGACAGTACAACCACTAACCCTCCTCATTGGTCAGGGGACATGTACCAGAACAACTTAATAGGCCCACCACACACTGGTGCCAGCCCTCGTCCCTCTCCCCCACCCCCCCTCTTCTCACTACCTGTCCTTTACTGCAAGTTGCGTCAGCAGACCAGGGGCCAATGGGGCCAAGAACTACCACTCCCCTTCACTGCAATCACACACTACGTACCTTTGGAACCTGCAACCAATAACCCAAGTGAAATCAATACTGCAAAACCTGACCCCCACATGTACACTGCCAGCAAGGGAGCACCAGCTGCCACACTACCAGAGGATCAATGTGGCCCCCACGTAATGCCAGTGGAGAAGGCAGCCCTCACACTGTAAATGGAGTCAGTAACCCCATGCAACAATTTCAAGGGACATGTGCATGTACGCAATGGAATCACACATACCCCCTGTCAAACGCTACCAATGGAACCAGTGGAACATTTAGCCTGTCCTGTAGGCAGCTCTACACAAACATTGGAGCTACCAGTCTTCTCACAAATAGAGTTATCATACCCCCACACTGCTAGCAGAAATGTGGCCCCCACAATAATGCCAGTGGAGATGCCAGCCATCACACAGCAAATGGAGTCGGCATCCCCAACAATTTTAGGGGAGCCACTAACTACATGTATCAATAACACATGCCCTCACTACCAGATGAACCATTAACCCTCACTCCGCATGTGGACCTAGCAGGTCCCACGCACTGGAACCAGCCCACCCCCCCCCCCCCCCCACTACCTTTCTATTGCTGCATGTAAGTTGAGTCAGCAGTTGAGGGGCCACTGGGATGAGCCACCAGCCCCCTCACCTCAAGCTCGTGAACAATACCAGTGGAACCTGTAAAGTGTGCCCTACAACTGAACTTAATAGCCTCACATCTCCATGCAGTCAGCAGCCCATGCACGACTTATGGAACCATTCCAGGGCCAATGGGGTTGCCTCCACAAATCCAGTGAAGACGCCACCCCAAGTTGCATCGGCAGCCCCCACACAAACGGGGCCAGCTCCGCACAGTAGAACCACCAGCCCCTCTCTGCTCACTTCAAATGGAGCCACTAGACACACTGCAAGTCCAGCCAACCATCTGCTGCCACATAACCAGGAGTCACCCCACAATAATGCCAGTGGAGACCCCAGCCCCCTGAACTACATGTACCAACAGAGCCACACATTCCCTGCTTCCCTGCTCCTAACACAACACATGGTACCAGTGGAACCATTAGCCCTCACTGCAATTGGACTTAGCACTGGAGCTAGCCTCCCCCCCAAACTGCATATGGACTTGGCACCCGGACACTTTTAGGCGAGCCATCATGTTTATTACCAGTCCCCATTGGAGCCACTAACAAATAGAAACACAACTACTGAAGTTGCCTTTCATTTGCAGTGGGTTCATGTGTATACCTGTTGTCTGTATCTGTTTATCTGAGGTTTAGTGAAGCCTTGTTATTGGCGGGTGAATATCATTACCTGCCCTATCAGATTTTGGGTCATGGTAGTTGGTTTATATAGGCAAGCAAGGCATACAAGAAGGTTTGAGTAGTACATTTCTTTTCTAAAATGTACATGTACCCTCTTGCTGGAAACTAGTGCTTTATGTACATGTAGTAATAAGTACCATTTTAAATGTCATAAAAAGTAACAAGTGGAATATACAACTGCATGTAAATTGCACACGTAGACACAGTCCATAAAGGCAACAATATTATGCATCACACCTTGCTTTCTTCCCAAGTGAAGTTAGCAGACCCCACACTTTCAGCAAAGTCACCAGCCTCCTCACTACCTCACTACCAGTGTAACCCACACATTAAGGGTAACCATTTGTAGAGTATGGGCATTATTATGGGGGCCCCATTGACCCTGGTTGTGTGCAGCTGCTAGCTCCACTGCTGGCAGTGAATGGTCTGATAACACCATATGTGAAAGGGCTGGTGGCTCCACTGGTTGTGCAGCACTTTTGACTGGACTTGAAGTGTGAGGTTATTAAGTTCACTTGCAGTGTGGGAGTTAATGGTTCCATGGGCTTGCTATGAGGAAAGCTGGTAGTTGTACTGTGTGGGGATGGTCCCATTAGCCCCCTCCTTCAGTGAAGGACAGGTATTGGGGGGGGGGGGGGGGGGGGGGGAGCGTTGTGGGGACATCTAAGTAATAAGTCCACTTGCTGTGAGGGCCACTGGTTCCATTGGTAGTGTTTGAAGGGGGGCATGTGTGATTCCATTGGTACATGTGCGTACATGCACATGTCCCCTGAAATTGTTGCATGGGGTTACTGACTCCATTTGCAGTGTGAGGGCTGCCTTCTCCACTGGCATTAAGTGGGGGCCACATTGATCCTCTGGTTGTGTGGCAGCTGGTGCTCCCTTGCTGGCAGTGTACATGTGGGGGTCAGGTTTTGCAGTATTGATTTCACTTGGGTTATTGGTTGCAGGTTCCAAAGGTACGTAGTGTGTGATTGCAGTGAAGGGGAGTGGTAGTTCTTGGCCCCATTGGCCCCTGGTCTGCTGACGCAACTTGCAGTAAAGGACAGGTAGTGAGAAGAGGGGGGGTGAGGGGGGGGAGAGGGGCAAGGGCTGGCACCAGTGTGTGGTGGGCCTGTTAAGTTGTTCTTAGTACATGTCCCCTGACCAATGAGGAGGGTTGGTGGTTGTACTGTCCCATTGGCTGATTGGCCCCTCTTTCATTGAAGGACAGGTAGTGGGGGCAAGTACATATACATGTAGTTCATGGTTCCCCTGAAATTTTTGGGGTTGCTGAATCCATTTGCAGTGTGAGGGCTGGTTTCTCCACTGGCATTATTCTGGGAGCTCAATTTGACCACTGGTTGTATGGCAGCTGATACTTCCGTGCTGGGCTCC
Organism: Spongilla lacustris; assembly: GCA_949361645.1. Classification (NCBI taxonomy): domain Eukaryota; kingdom Metazoa; phylum Porifera; class Demospongiae; order Spongillida; family Spongillidae; genus Spongilla; species Spongilla lacustris. The sequence goes on from OX442418.1 coordinate 7,242,680, forward strand.
ATCTGTGAGAGGGCTCCACTGGTGTGGGTTGCTGTTTGGACTTGCAGTGTGTACTGGTAGAGGGTCTAGTGGCTCCGTTTGAAGTGAGCAGAGAGGGGCTGGTGGTTCTACTGTGCGGAGCTGGCCCTACAGGACCTTGTTTGTGTGGGGGCTGCTGACTCAACTTGGGGTGGCGTCTTGACTGACTTTGTGAAGGCTACCCCATTGGCCCTGGGTAGCTGAGGGTGTTCTGTAAGAATGGTTCCATGGGCTTCTGACTGCGGCTATTAAGTTCAATTGCAGTGTAGACTTTACAGGTTCCACTGCTATTGTTCATGAGCTTGCGGTGAGGGGGCTGGTTGTTCTACTATGTGGGGGGTCGGGGGGTCTCAGCTGACTCAACTTGCATTGAACGAAGGGGGGGGTGGGGGGGGGGGGGGGTTGGCCCCTGGGTGTGGGGCCTGTTAAGTCCACTTGAGGAGTGAGGGCTAATGGTTGATCTGTTAGTGAGGTCATCACGTGTTGTTGGTACATGTAGTTCATGGCTCCCCTGAAATGGTTGGGGATGCTGATTCCATTTGCAGCCTGAGGGCTGACATCTCCACTGGCATTATTGTGGCGCTACATCCCTGCTGTCAGTGTGGGGGTCTGATGATCTGTCTGTGAGAGGGCTGGTGTCTCCACTGGCATTGTGGACGCTAGCTCCATTGGCCAGGTTAGCTGGTGGCTCCCTTACTGGAATTATGGGGCCTATTAATTCCACTTGTTGGCTCCACTATTTGGAATGTGAGGCTATTATTAATAATTTAAATTGCAGCATGGGGCTTAATGGTTCCAAAGGTATATAGTGTGCACTTGCAGTAAGGAGGCTTGTTGTTCTGCTGTGTGGGGATGGCCTCTTTGGCCCCAGGGCTGCTGAGGGAACTTGCAGTGACGGGCCTAGCCCCATTAGCCCCTGGCTATGTGGGGGTGGGGCTGGTGGCTCTTTTGGTAATTTAGGGGCTGCTCACTCCCTGTCACTAACACAACCACCATCGTCAGTGTTACGACCGCCATCATCCTTGACCAATGTATCTTGAACCAGGGTCAATGAACATTATTATGGGGGCCCCATTGACCCTCCTGCTGGCAGTGAACGGTCTGATAACACCATATGTGGAAGGGCTGGTGGCTCCACTGGTTGTGCAGCGCTTTTGACTGGACTTGCAGTGTGAGGTTATTATGTTCAATTGCAGCTTGGGAGTTAATGGTTCCATTGGCTTGCTATGAGGAAGGCTGGTAGTTGTACTGTGTGGGGATGGTCCCATTAGCCCCCTCGTTCAGTGAAGGACAGGTAGTGGGAGGGGGTGTTGTGGGGACTGCTTAGTAATAAGTTCACTTGCTGTGAGGGCTAAACGTTCCACTGGTTCCATTGGTGGGGCATGTGTGATTCCAAATGTTGGTACATGTGCGTACATGCACATGTCCCCTGAAATTGTTGGGGCTACCGACTCAATTCACAGTCTGAGGGCTGCCTTCTCCACTGGCATTAAGTGGGGGGCCACATTGATCCTCTGGTTGTGTGGCAGCTGGTGGTCCTTGCTGGTAGTGTGGGGGTCAGGTTTTGCAGTATTGAGTTCACTTGCAGTATGGGGGTTAATGATTGGTTCCAAAGGTAGTGTGTGATTGCAGTGATGCGGAGTGGTAGTTCTTGGCCCCATTTGGCCCCATGGACTGCTGACGCAACTTGCAGTGAAGGACAGGTAGTGAGCAGAGGGGGGCTGAGAGGGGGGGAGGGGCGAGGGCTGGCACCAGTGTGTGGTGGGCCGGTTAAGTCCACTTGCATTGAGTGATAATGGTTCAACTGGTAGTGACAGCATGTGTTCTTGGTACATGTCCCTGACCAATGAAGAGGGTTGGTGGTTGTACTGTCCCATTGGCTGATTGGCCCCTCTTTCATTGTATAGGACAGGTAATGGGGGGGGGGGGGGGGGGGGGGGGGGGACTGCTACGTATTAACTATGAGGACTTAAAGTTCCACTTGTGTTTGATGGGCCTTTGGGGTTTCTTTGGTACATGCAAGTACATTTACATGTAGTTCATGGCTCCCCTGAAATTTTTGGGTTGCTGAATCCATTTGCAGTGCGAGGGGCTGGTTTCTCCACTGGCATTATTATGGGGGCTCAATTGACCACTGGTTGTGTGGCAGCTGGTACTTCCTTGCTGGGCTCCATCTGTGAGAGGGCTCCACTGGTGTGCCTGCTGTCTGGAACTTCCAGTGTGTACTGGTAGAGGGTCTAGTGGCTCTATTTGAAGTGAGCAGAGAGGGGCTGGTGGGTTGTATTGTGTGGGGCAGGCCCTATTGGCCCCTTGTTTGTGTAGGGGCTGCTGACTCATCTTGGGGTGGCATCTTCACTGACTTTGTGGAGGCTACCCCATTGGCCCTGGGTAGCTGAGGGTGTTCTGTAAGAATGGTTCCATGGGCTGCTGAACTGCTGTGTGAGGCTTTGTTAAGTTCAGTTCCAGTGTAGACTTTACAGGTTCCGCTGCTATTGTTCATGAGCTTGCGGTGAGGGGGCTGGTGGTTCTACTGTGTGGGGATCCCAGCTGACTCAACTTGCATTGAAGGAAAGGTAGTGGGGGGGGGGGGAGGGGGGGGGGGTTGGCCCCAGTGAGTGGGACCTGTTAAGGACCACTTGCGGAGTGAGGGCTAATGGTTGATCTGGTAGTGAGGTCATCACGTGTTGTTGGTACATGTAGTTCATGGCTCCCCTGAAATTGTTGGGGATGCTGATTCCATTTGCAGCCTGAGGGCTGGCATCTCCATTGGCATTATTCTGGGGGCCACATCCCCTCCTGGCAGTGTGGGGTCAGATGATCTATTTGGTGAGAGAGGGCTGGTGTCTCCACTGGCATTGTGGATGCTAGCTCCATTGGCCAGGTTAGCTGGTGGCTCCCTTGCTGGAATTATGGGGCCTGTTAATTCCACTTGTTGGCTCCATATTTGGAATGTGAGGCTATTTAAATTGCAGCATGGGGCTTAATGGTTCCAAAGGTATATAGTGTGGCACTTGAAGTGAGGGGGCTTGTGGTTCTGTAGTGTGGGGATGGCCTCTTTGGCCCCAGGGCTGCTGAGCGAACTTGCAGTGAAGGGCCTAGCCCCATTAGCCCCTGCCTATGTGGGGGTGGGGCTGGTGGCTCTTTTGGTAATTTAGGGGCTGCTCACTCCCTATCACTAACACAACATTATCGTCCAGTGGTACGACCGCCATCACTACCTTTCTCAATCTCTCCATCCTCGTCCAATGTATCTTGAATATCGATCGTCGTATTCGTACAGTTCGAACTCATCCGCCGACTGATTCAGTGAAACTCGACGAGCTCGCGCGTTCACTCGTGTTATACGTCACCATATCGTTTATCTACACCGAAAAACAACCGTAAGTCTATACTAACAAGCACTACAATTCAGCCGCCCGTTTGTTTGGTGACCTTATAGGTGATGGTTATCACGCCCTATAGGAATAGTTGAATATTCATGCACTCCGGAGAATGGAAACTGTTCCGTGCACATATAAAGGCGCGATTCGAGCGGGAAACGTGTACTTACTTTGCACAGCTGTTTCTCCGTAACGGATGGCATGAAAATTAACGAACAGAACAAATCAATAGGTATAGGACCTCCCTACCTACAAACCGAGTTTGAAGCAATTTGATTACTCCTACCGAAAGTTATGGTGGGTTTGAACCCGGTGGGGTATCGGACGTTGCAATACTGGCACGGAGTAAGTGCAAGACCCCAAAATATGTTTTAGCATAGAGAAATGGTGTAGTATGAAGTGCTGAAAATAGGAAGTCAAGAGCTCAAACCGTGTGGAAGATATAGCGCTTTGAATTGGATGTTATATATATAAATTCACAAGCATAAAATCGCATAGAACGTTCCATATATATATATAATTATATATAATATATATGGAACGTTCTATGCGATTTTGATGCTTGTGAAATTATATATATAGCATCCAATTCAAAGCGCTATATCTTCCACACGGTTTGAGCTCTTGACTTCCTATTTTCAGCACTTCATACTACACCATTTCTGTATGTAAAATATAATTTGGGGTCTTGCACTTACTCCGTGCCAGTATTGCAACGTCCGATACCCAACCGGGTTCAAACCCACCATAACTTTCAGTAGGAGTAATCAAATCGCTTCAAATTCGGCTTGTAGGTAGGGAGGTCCTATACCTATTGATTTGTTCTGTTCGTTAATTTTCATGCCATCCGTTACGGAGAAACAGCTGTGCAAAGTAAGTACACGTTTCCCGCTCGAATCGCGCCTTTATATGTGCACGGAACAGTTTCCATTCTCCGGAGTGCATGAATATTCAACTATTCCTATAGGGCGTGATAACCACACCTATAAGGTCACCAAACAAACCGGCGGCTGAATTGTAGTGCTTGTTAGTATAGACTTACGGTTGTTTTTCGGTGTAGATAAACGATATGGTGACGTATAACACGAGTGAACGCGAGCTCGTCGAGTTTCACTGAATCGGTCGGCAGATGAGTTCGAACTGTACGAATACGACGATCGATATTCAAGATACATTGGACGAGGATGGAGAGATTGAGAAAGGTAGTGATGGCGGTCGTACCACTGACGATAATGTTGTGTTAGTGATAGGGAGTGAGCAGCCCCTAAATTACCAAAGAAGCCACCAGCCCCACCCCCACATAGGCAGGGGCTAATGGGGCTAGGCCCTTCACTGCAAGTTCGCTCAGCAGCCCTGGGGCCAAAGAGGCCATCCCCACACTACAGAACCACAAGCCCCCTCACTGCAAGTGCACACTATATACCTTTGGAACCATTAAGCCCCATGCTGCAATTTAAATAGCCTCACATTCCAAATATGGAGCCAACAAGTGGAATTAACAGGCCCCATAATTCCAGCAAGGGAGCCACCAGCTAACCTGGCCAATGGAGCTAGCATCCACAATGCCAGTGGAGACACCAGCCCTCTCACAAATAGATCATCTGACCCCCACACTGCCAGGAGGGATGTGGCCCCCAGAATAATGCCAATGGAGATGCCAGCCCTCAGGCTGCAAATGGAATCAGCATCCCCAACAATTTCAGGGGAGCCATGAACTACATGTACCAACAACACGTGATGACCTCACTACCAGATCAACCATTAGCCCTCACTCCGCAAGTGGTCTTAACAGGTCCCACTCACTGGGGCCAACCCCCCCCCCCTCCCCCCCCCCCACTACCTTTCCTTCAATGCAAGTTGAGTCAGCTGGGATCCCCACACAGTAGAACCACCAGCCCCCTCACCGCAAGCTCATGAACAATAGCAGCGGAACCTGTAAAGTCTACACTGGAACTGAACTTAATAAAGCCTCACACAGCAGTCAGCAGCCCATGGAACCATTCTTACAGAACACCCTCAGCTACCCAGGGCCAATGGGGTAGCCTCCACAAAGTCAGTGAAGATGCCACCCCAAGATGAGTCAGCAGCCCCTACACAAACAAGGGCCAATAGGGCCTGCCCCACACAATACAACCACCAGCCCCTCTCTGCTCACTTCAAATAGAGCCACTAGACCCTCTACCAGTACACACTGGAAGTCCAGACAGCAGACCACACCAGTGGAGCCCTCTTACAGATGGAGCCCAGCAAGGAAGTACCAGCTGCCACACAACCAGTGGTCAATTGAGCCCCCATAATAATGCCAGTGGAGAAACCAGCCCTCGCACTGCAAATGGATTCAGCAACCCCAAAAATTTCAGGGGAGCCATGAACTACATGTAACTGTACTTGCATGTACCAAAGAAACCCCAAAGGCCCATCAAACACCTCAGCTACCCAGGGCCAATGGGGTAGCCTCCACAAAGTCAGTGAAGATGCCACCCCAAGATGAGTCAGCAGCCCCTACACAAACAAGGGCCAATAGGGCCTGCCCCACACAATACAACCACCAGCCCCTCTCTGCTCACTTCAAATAGAGCCACTAGACCCTCTACCAGTACACACTGGAAGTCCAGACAGCAGACCACACCAGTGGAGCCCTCTTACAGATGGAGCCCAGCAAGGAAGTACCAGCTGCCACACAACCAGTGGTCAATTGAGCCCCCATAATAATGCCAGTGGAGAAACCAGCCCTCGCACTGCAAATGGATTCAGCAACCCCAAAAATTTCAGGGGAGCCATGAACTACATGTAACTGTACTTGCATGTACCAAAGAAACCCCAAAGGCCCATCAAACACAAGTTGAACTTTAAGTCCTCATAGTTAATACGTAGCAGTCCCCCCCCTCCCCCCCCCCCCCCCCACTACCTGTCCTATACAATGAAAGAGGGGCCAATCAGCCAATGGGACAGTACAACCACCAACCCTCTTCATTGGTCAGGGGACATGTACCAAGAACACATGCTGTCACTACCAGTTGAACCATTATCACTCAATGCAAGTGGACTTAACCGGCCCACCACACTCTGGTGCCAGTCCTCGCCCCTCCCCCCTCTCAGCCCCCCTCTGCTCACTACCTGTCCTTCACTGCAAGTTGCGTCAGCAGTCCATGGGCCAATGGGGCCAAGAACTACCACTCCCCCTCACTGCAATCACACACTACCTTTGGAACCAACCATTAACCCCCATACTGCAAGTGAACTCAATACTGCAAAACCTGACCCCCACACTACCAGCAAGGGACCACCAGCTGCCACACAACCAGAGGATCAATGTGGCCCCCACTTAATGCCAGTGGAGAAGGCAGCCCTCAGACTGTAAATTGAGTCGGTAGCCCCAACAATTTCAGGGGACATGTGCATGTACGCACATGTACCAACATTTGGAATCACACATGCCCCACCAATGGAACCAGTGGAACGTTTAGCCCTCACAGCAAGTGAACTTATTACTTAGCAGTCCCCACAACACCCCCTCCCACTACCTGTCCTTCACTGAACGAGGGGGCTAATGGGACCATCCCCACACAGTACAACTACCAGCCTTCCTCATAGCAAGCCAATGGAACCATTAACTCCCAAGCTGCAATTGAACATACATGTAATAACCTCACACTTCAAGTCCAGTCAAAAGCGCTGCACAACCAGTGGAGCCACCAGCCCTTCCACATATGGTGTTATCAGACCGTTCACTGCCAGCAGGAGGGTCAATGGGGCCCCCATAATAATGCTCATTGACCCTGGTTCAAGATACATTGGTCAAGGATGATGGCGGTCGTAACACTGACGATGGTGGTTGTGTTAGTGACAGGGAGTGAGCAGCCCCTAAATTACCAAAAGAGCCACTAGCCCCACCCCCACATAGCCAGGGGCTAATGGGGCTAGGCCCTTCACTGCAAGTTCCCTCAGCAGCCCTGGGGCCAAAGAGGCCATCCCCACACAGCAGAACCACAAGCCTCATTACTGCAAGTGCACACTATATACCTTTGGAACCATTAAGCCCCATGCTGCAATTTAAATTATTAATAATAGCCTCACATTCCAAATATGGAGCCAACAAGTGGATTTAACAGGCCCCATAATTCCAGTAAGGGAGCCACCAGCTAACCTGGTCAATGGAGCTAGCGTCCACAATGCCAGTGGAGACACCAGCCCTCTCACAGACAGATCATCAGACCCCCACACTGCCAGCAGGGATGTAGCCCCACAATAATGCCAGTGGAGATGCCAGCCCTCAGGCTGCAAATGGAATCAGCATCCCCAACCATTTCAGGGGAGCCATGAACTACATGTACCAACAACACGTGATCACCTCACTAACAGATCAACCATTAGCCCTCACTCCTCAAGTGGACTTAACAGGCCCCACACCCAGGGGCCAACCCCCCCCCCTTCGTTCAATGCAAGTTGAGTCAGCTGAGACCCCCCGACCCCCCACATAGTAGAACAACCAGCCCCCTCACCGCAAGCTCATGAGCAATAGCAGTGGAACCTGTAAAGTCTACACTGCAATTGAACTTAATAGCCGCAGTCAGAAGCCCATGGAACCATTCTTACAGAACACCCTCAGCTACCCAGGGCTAATGGGGTAGCCAGTCAAGACGCCACCCCAAGTTGAGTCAGCAGCCCCCACACAAACAAGGTCCTGTAGGGCCAGCTCCGCACAGTAGAACCACCAGCCCCTCTCTGCTCACTTCAAACGTAGCCACTAGACCCTCTACCAGTACACACTGCAAGTCCAAACAGCAGCCCACACCAGTGGAGCCCTCTCACAGATGGAGCCCAGCACGGAAGTATCAGCTGCCACACAACCAGTGGTCAAATTGAGCTCCCAGAATTATGCCAGTGGAGAAACCAGCCCTCGCACTGCAAATGGATTCAGCAACCCCAAAAATTTCAGGGGAACCATGAACTACATGTATATGTACTTGCCCCCACTACCTGTCCTTCAATGAAAGAGGGGCCAATCAGCCAATGGGACAGTACAACCACCAACTCTCCTCATTGGTCAGGGGACATGTACCAAGAACAACTTAACAGGCCCACCACACACTGGTGCCAGCCCTTGCCCCTCTCCCCCCCCCCCTCACCCCCCCTCTTCTCACTACCTGTCCTTTACTGCAAGTTGCGTCAGCAGACCAGGGGCCAATGGGGCCAAGAACTACCACTCCCCTTCACTGCAATCACACACTACGTACCTTTGGAACCTGCAACCAATAACCCAAGTGAAATCAATACTGCAAAACCTGACCCCCACATGTACACTGCCAGCAAGGGAGCACCAGCTGCCACACAACCAGAGGATCAATGTGGCCCCCACTTAATGCCAGTGGAGAAGGCAGCCCTCACACTGCAAATGGAGTCAGTAACCCCATGCAACAATTTCAGGGGGCATGTGCATGTACGCACATGTACATGTACCAATGGAATCACACATGCCCCCCTTCAAACACTACCAATGGAACCAGTGGAACTTTTAGCCCTCACAGCAAGTGGACTTATTACTTAGATGTCCCCACAACGCTCCCCCCCCCCCCCCCCCCCCCCCCACTACCTGTCCTTCACTGAAGGAGGGGGCTAATGGGACCATCCCCACACAGTACAACTACCAGCCTTCCTCATAGCAAGCCCATGGAACCATTAACTCCCACACTGCAAGTGAACTTAATAACCTCACACTTCAAGTCCAGTCAAAAGTGCTGCACAACCAGTGGAGCCACCAGCCCTTTCACATATGGTGTTATCAGACCATTCACTGCCAGCAGTGGAGCTAGCAGCTGCACACAACCAGGGTCAATGGGGCCACCATAATAATGCCCATACTCTACAAATGGTTACCCTTAATGTGTGGGTTACACTGGTAGTGAGGTAGTGAGGAGGCTGGTGACTTTGCTGAAAGTGTGGGGTCTGCTAACTTCTCTTGGGAAGAAAGCAAGGTGTGATGCATAATATTGTTGCCTTTATGGACTGTGTCTACGTGTGCAATTTACATGCAGTTGTATATTCCACTTGTTACTTTTTATGACATTTAAAATGGTACTTATTACTACATGTACATAAAGCACTAGTTTCCAGCAAGAGGGTACATGTACATTTTAGAAAAGAAATGTACAACTCAAACCTTCTTGTATGCCTTGCTTGCCTATATAAACCAACTACCATGACCCAAAATCTGATAGGGCAGGTAATGATATTCACCCGCCAATAACAAGGCTTCACTAAACCTCAGATAAACAGATACAGACAACAGGTATACACATGAACCCACTGCAAATGAAAGGCAACTTCAGTAGTTGTGTTTCTATTTGTTAGTGGCTCCAATGGGGACTGGTAATAAACATGATGGCTCCCCTAAAAGTGTCCGGGTGCCAAGTCCATATGCAGTTTGGGGGGGAGGCTAGCTCCAGTGCTAAGTCCAATTGCAGTGAGGGCTAATGGTTCCACTGGTACCATGTGTTGTGTTAGGAGCAGGGAAGCAGGGAATGTGTGGCTCTGTTGGTACATGTAGTTCAGGGGGCTGGGGTCTCCACTGGCATTATTGTGGGGTGACTCCTGGTTATGTGGCAGCAGATGGCTGGCTGGACTTGCAGTGTGTCTAGTGGCTCCATTTGAAGTGAGCAGAGAGGGGCTGGTGGTTCTACTGTGCGGAGCTGGCCCCTACAGGCCCTTGTTTGTGTGGGGGCTGCTGATGCAAATTGGGGTGGCGTCTTCACTGGATTTGTGGAGGCAACCCCATTGGCCCTGGAATGGTTCCATAAGTCGTGCATGGGCTGCTGACTGCATGGACATGTGAGGCTATTAAGTTCAGTTGTAGGGCACACTTTACAGGTTCCACTGGTATTGTTCACAAGCTTGAGGTGAGGGGGCTGGTGGCTCATCCCAGTGGCCCCTCAACTGCTGACTCAACTTACATGCAGCAATAGAAAGGTAGTGAGGGGGGGGGGGGGGTGGGGGGGTGGGCTGGTTCCAGTGCGTGGGACCTGCTAGGTCCACATGCGGAGTGAGGGTTAATGGTTCATCTGGTAGTGAGGGCATGTGTTATTGATACATGTAGTTAGTGGCTCCCCTAAAATTGTTGGGGATGCCGACTCCATTTGCTGTGTGATGGCTGGCATCTCCACTGGCATTATTGTGGGGGCCACATTTCTGCTAGCAGTGTGGGGGTATGATAACTCTAATTGTGAGAAGACTGGTAGCTCCAATGTTTGTGTAGAGCTGCCTACAGGACAGGCTAAATGTTCCACTGGTTCCATTGGTAGTGTTTGAAGGGGGGTATGTGTGATTCCATTGCGTACATGCACATGTCCCTTGAAATTGTTGCATGGGGTTACTGACTCCATTTACAGTGTGAGGGCTGCGTTCTCCACTGGCATTACGTGGGGGCCACATTGATCCTCTGGTAGTGTGGCAGCTGGTGCTCCCTTGCTGGCAGTGTACATGTGGGGGTCAGGTTTTGCAGTATTGATTTCACTTGGGTTATTGGTTGCAGGTTCCAAAGGTACGTAGTGTGTGATTGCAGTGAAAAGGAGTGGTAGTTCTTGGCCCCATTGGCCCCTGGTCTGCTGACGCAACTTGCAGTAAAGGACAGGTAGTGAGAAGAGGGGGGGTGAGGGGGTGAGAGGGGCAAGGGCTGGCACCAGTGTGTGGTGGGCCTGTTAAGTTGTTCTTGGTACATGTCCCCTGACCAATGAGGAGGGTTGGTGGTTGTACTGTCCCATTGGCTGATTGGCCCCTCTTTCATTGAAGGACAGGTAGTGGGGGCAAGTACATATACATGTAGTTCATGGTTCCCCTGAAATTTTTGGGGTTGCTGAATCCATTTGCAGTGTGAGGGCTGGTTTCTCCACTGGCATTATTCTGGGGGCTTGGTTGACCACTGGTTGTGTGGCAGCTGATACTTCCGTGCTGGGCTCCATCTGTGAGAGGGCTCCACTGGTGTAGGCTGCTGTCTGGACTTGCAGTGTGTACTGGTAGAGGGTTTAGTGGCTCCGTTTGAAGTGAGCAGAGAGGGGCTGGTGGTTCTACTGTGCGGAGCTGGCCTTACAGGCCCTTGTTTGTGTGGGGGCTGCTGACTCAACTTGGGGTGGCGTCTTGACTGACTTTGTGGAGGCTACCCCATTAGCCCTGGGTAGCTGAGGGTGTTCTGTAAGAATGGTTCCATGGGCTGCTGACTGCGGCTATTAAGTTCAGTTGCAGTGTAGACTTTACAGGTTCCACTGCTATTGCTCATGAGCTTGTGGTGAGGGGGCTGGTTGTTCTACTATGTGGGGGTCCCAGCTGACTCAACTTGCATTGAACGAAAGGGGGGGGGGGAGGGGGGGGGGGGGGTTGGCCCCTGGGTGTGGGGCCTGTTAAGTCCACTTGAGGAGTGAGGGCTAATGGTTGATCTGGTAGTGAGGTCATCACGTGTTGTTGGTACATGTAGTTCATGGCTCCCCTGAAATGGTTGGGGATGCTGATTCCATTTGCAGCCTGAGGGCTGGCATCTCCCTGGCATTATTGTGGGGGCTACATCCCTGCTGGCAGTGTGGGGGTCTGATGATCTGTCTGCGAGAGGGCTGGTGTCTCCACTGGCATTGTGGACGCTAGCTCCATTGACCAGGTTAGCTGGTGGCTCCCTTACTGGAATTATGGGGCCTGTTAATTCCACTTGTTGGCTCCACTATTTGGAATGTGAGGCTATTATTAATAATTTAAATTGCAGCATGGGGCTTAATGGTTCCAAAGGTATATAGTGTGCACTTGCAGTAAGGGGGCTTGTGGTTCTGCTGTGTGGGGATGGCCTCTTTGGCCCCAGGGCTGCTGAGGGAACTTGCAGTGACGGGCCTAGCCCCATTAGCCCCTGGCTATGTGGGGGTGGGGCTAGTGGCTCTTTTGGTAATTTAGGGGCTGCTCACTCCCTGTCACTAACACAACCACCATCGTCAGTGGTACGACCGCCATCATCCTTGACCAATGTATCTTGAACCAGGGTCAATGAGCACTGTTATGGGGGCCCCATTGACCCTCCTGCTGGCAGTGAATGGTCTAATAACACCATATGTGGAAGGGCTGGTGGCTCCACTGGTTGTGCAGTGCTTTTGACTGGACTTGAAGTGTGAGGTTATTAAGTTCAATTGCAGCTTGGGAGTTAATGGTTCCATTGGCTTGCTATGAGGAAGGCTGGTAGTTGTACTGTGTGGGGATGGTCCCATTAGCCCCCTCGTTCAGTGAAGGACAGGTAGTGGGAGGGGGTGTTGTGGGGACTGCTAAATAATAAGTTCACTTGCTGTGAGGGCTAAACGTTCCACTGGTTCCATTGGTGGGGCATGTGTGATTCCATCGGTACATGTGCGTACATGCACATGTCCCCTGAAATTGTTGCATGGAGTTACTGACTCCATTTGCAGTGTGAGGGCTGCCTTCTCCACTGGCATTAAGTGGGGGCCACATTGATCCTCTGGTTGTGTGGCAGCTGGTGCTCCCTTGCTGGCAGTGTACATGTGGGGGTCAGGTTTTGCAGTATTGATTTCACTTGGGTTATTGGTTGGTTCCAAAGGTACGTAGTGTGTGATTGCAGTGAGGGGGAGTGGTAGTTCTTGGCCCCATTGGCCCCTGGTCTGCTGATGCAACTTGCAGTAAAGGACAGGTAGTGAGAAGAGGGGGGGTGGAGGGGAGGGACGAGGGAAGGCACCAGTGTGTGGTGGGCCTGTTAAGTTGTTCTGGTACATGTCCCCTGACCAATGAGGAGGGTTGGTGGTTGTACTGTCCCATTGGCTGATTGGCCCCTCTTTCATTGAAGGACGGGTAGTGGGGGCAAGTACATATACATGTAGTTCATGGCTCCCCTGAAATTTTTGGGGTTGCTGAATCCATTTGCAGTGCGAGGGCTGGTTTCTCCACTGGCATTATTCTGGGAGCTCGATTAACCACTGTTTGTGTGGCAGCTGGTACTTCCTTGCTGGGCTCCATCTGTGAGAGGGCTCCACTGGTGTGGGCTGCTGTCTGGACTTGCAGTGTGTACTGGTAGAGGGTTTAGTGGCTCCATTTGAAGTGAGCAGAGAGGGGCTGGTAGTTCTACTGTGCGAAGCTGGCCTTACAGGCCCTTGTTTGTGTGGGGGCTGCTGACACAACTTGGGGTGGCGTCATGACTGACACTGTGGAGGCTACCCCATTGGCCCTGGGTAGCTGAGGGTGTTCTGTAAGAATGGTTCCTGGGCTGCTGACTGCAGTGTGAGGCTATTAAGTTCAGTTGCAGTGTAGACTTTACAGGTTCCACTGCTATTGTTCATGAGCTTGCGGTGAGGGGGCTGGTTGTTCTACTGTGTGGGGGGTCCCAGCTGACTCAACTTGCATTGAACGAAAGGGGGGGGGGGGGGGGGGGGGGGGGGGTTAGCCCCTGGGTGTGGGGCCTGTTAAGTCCACTTGCGGAATGAGGGCTAATGGTTGATTTGTTAGTGAGGTCATCACATGTTGTTGGTACATGTAGTTCATGGCACCCCTGAAATGGTTGGGGATGCTGATTCCATTTGCAGCCTGAGGGCTGGCATCTCCCTGGCATTATTGTGGGGGCTACATCCCTGCTGGCAGTGTGGAGGTCTGATGATCTATCTGCGAGAGGGCTGTGTCTCCACTGGCATTGTGGACGCTGGCTCCATTGACCAGGTTAGCTGGTGGCTCCCTTGCTAGAATTATTGGGCCTGTTAATTCCTCTTGTTGGCTCCACTATTTGGAATGTGAGGCTATTATTAATAATTTAAATTGCAGCATGGGGCTTAATGGTTCCAAAGGTATATAGTGTGCACTTGCAGTAAGGGGGCTTGTGGTTCTGCTGTGTGGGGATGGCCTCTTTGGCCCCAGGGCTGCTGAGGGAACTTGCAGTGAAGGGCCTAGCCCCATTAGCCCCTGCCTATGTGGGGGTGGGGCTGGTGGCTCTTTTGGTAATTTAGGGGCTGCTCACTCCCTATCACTAACACAACCACCATCTTCAGTGGTACGATCGCCATCACTACCTTTCTCAATCTCTCCATCCTCGTCCAATGTATCTCGAATATCGATCGTCGTATTCGTACAGTTCGAACTCATCCGCCGACTGATTCAGTGAAACTCGACGAGCTCGCGTTCACTCGTGTTATACGTCACCATATCGTTTATCTACACCGAAAAACAACCGTAAGTCTATACTAACAAGCACTACAATTCAGCTGCCCGTTTGTTTGGTGACCTTATAGGTGTGGTTATCACGCCCTATAGTAATAGTTGAATATTCATGCACTCCGGAGAATGGAAACTGTTCCGTGCACATATAAAGGCGCGATTCGAGCGGGAAACGTGTAATTACTTTGCACAGCTGTTTCTCCGTAACGGATGGCATGAAAATTAACGAACAGAACAAATCGATAGGTATAGGACCTCCCTACCTACAAACCGAATTTGAAGCGATTTGATTACTCCTACCGAAAGTTATGGTGGGTTTGAACCCGGTGGGGTATCGGACGTTGCAATACTGGCACGGAGTAAGTGCAAGACCCCAAACTATATTTTAGCATACAGAAATGGTGTAGTATGAAGTGCTGAAAATAGGAAGTCAAGAGCTCAAACCGTGTGGAAGATATAGCGCTTTGAATTGGATGTTATATATATAAATTCACAAGCATCAAAATCGCATAGAACGTTCCATATATATATATATAATTATAATTATATATATATCTGATGTGTATTTTTACAATATGATTGTGCTGGACATTACATGTGTATGTGTAGTTGTGTGTGTGTGTGTGACATAAATCTTACATTTTCAGGTTTGTTCCAGCTTCTGCACTTGTTCTTGCTGATCCTGCTACAGTTAAGCGCAGTGACAACATTGCATGCTGCCTCTTAAGAGGCCACTAATCATGATTGTAAAAGGTTTATTCATTATTGAGCAGGCTACAGCATAGCCAAGATAATTGACATACTACTGTTTTTAAAACACGGGGTGCAAATGTTAAGGTAGGCATATGCAACTGCAAAAAGGTCACCAATATATCAATCACCCTGCCTTACTGCTGACACACCTGAAGGGGTGATTCAGATCTCTGGTTTGCATAATAGCATCTCTGGCTTTGCTTGATTAGCATACATCACAAGATGCTATTGTATAATAAATTACAGTAAGTACCACACCACATATTCATGTAGCAATCATTGTTTTTTTTGAAGTATAAAATACACGTCCTTTCCTAATTGGGGTGCACTTGTTAATGGGCAAGATTGGGCGCTTGTACAAGGCACACATGTGGACACATTCAATTTAGGGAAAGGGAGAAAAAGGACCTTGCAGTTTCTTTCCAACTCTTCATACATGTTCATTCATTTTCAAGGAGTGTACAATGTCTGTTCTTCAGAGCCAAAAGAATTTTTTAATTAGAAATCTATATGCAAGCTTTGAGGATGTTTTGCTTGTACTGGGGGAATTGTGCTCAGGATCCCTTTCTCAGTCCCTTCACTAAACATATAGTGGTAAATTTTGTGTATCGTATCATCCATCAGAGACTCGTACTGAAATTCAATAGCCACTCACATAGTGCTGGCACCAGCCATTTTAGTTCTTAAATCATAAAATCATTAGAGCACAATAATACACATGATAATACAATGTTTAACACAAAGTAAGAAATTGACATATATATGTTGAAGAAATTAAATCATAATTTCACTTTGAAAAGAAACAAACTACTTTGCAATGCACACTACATGCAAGTGCACCCACTCTACACATCCACAGCATAGTATATATTTGTTACAAATACTGCAGTCACTGCAACAGAATGTGACTTCAAAGTTCAATCGTTTGCAGTAAATATACAAATACCTAAGTTCTTAGTTATATTATACCAAGACGTAGCTATCTGCAAGATTCCAATATAAATGTGCACTGTGCCAAAAGCATTTGTAAATCATTTATTGCTCTGATACACACACAACTCCACCTCTACTGCTCGATCATAATCACGCACACACACACTAACAGATCAAATACAATTGAACAAGATTTTAGTATGCAAATAGTGTCTTTGGCACATGTATGGCTGCCTTAACTTTGGCTCCAGAAGCAGCATTGACAAGTTCATATGCTTCCTAGCAAATGACATATTAATAGTCCAAATTTTGACAGAGCACATTTATAGCTTTGGTCACTATATCACACAGACATGAAATTCAATGTCTCAATTTTACTCTGAATTAAATTGTTTCTATTTTTCCAGTTTAGGTAGTAAATCAACACGCATTAACATATTAGAATGCCAACATTTCTACCAGTTATTAGGAAGTTGAAATAGCAAGCAAGACTGCAAGTCAGCGAATCAATACAAGTTAATTGGTGGTGGTTAAAATGAACAACTTATTCATTTTTAACACTTGCATGTGCAAAATTTTATGCCTCATATGAAGTGATATAAATACAATATTCTCAAACCCATTTCATTGATTACCATTGAACACTCTGGGCCCCAATAATAATTATGTCAGCTGCTCAGGACTCAGGAAACATTCATTGTTCAATGCCTAAAACAATCGTGCTCAAGAAACCATTCATTACCAATGGCCAGGGGATTTTGCCTCCTTCCCTCGTAGGCCCTGGTCCCAGGAGCTTTTGAATCTTGTTCAATTGTCTGTTAGCGTGTGTGCATAATTAATAATTATGAGGCACAGTGACCAAAACTTTTGAATGTGAGTTATACATCACAATTGAACAAATACATTTCGTGTGAATTGGAAATTTATACCACAATGCAAAATATAATGTTGATACAACCAATTACAAACCATTTTTTTATCCATTGCCATCCCATGCACCCATGTATTTGTAACTATACATATCAATTTGACAACTTTGCTGCTTATTTTCGTTAGCAGTTATGTGACCCAAACAAGCAGCACTATTGCCACCTAACAGAATACGTCAATTGAGATTTAGCTAGAAGAAATTTTGTCTAATCTCAAACACTATGAATGCCAGCAGATGTATAAAATGATTGGCAATTGCCTAGGATCCTCCCCACCCTTCTCAGTCTAATGCAATGCACAGGGGGATAAAGAGATGGGGGGGGGGGGGGGGGGGGGGGGGGGGGCTATATGGACTGGACCAGGGCACTTCACTTGCCTTAATTTGGGCCTTCAACTTATTAATTGACACAAGCTTACCCTCACTGGCTGGACACTCAATTGAATTATGGTAAAGTTTATGAAGCAAAATTTTTTTAACAAACAAGTGCTCAAGCCAAAATCAAGTAATCAATCATATTCAGACCTGCTAAGTCTATAGTTTTCCTCTTTCATGCCAACATCAGGTATTTATTACATGTACGTGTACATGTATACATGTGAATTAAAGATGACAAAGCATACAGGTGGAAAAACATGTTGTCTTAAAATTGATTACATGTCCAGGGCCATAACCTCCAGTCCGGTTCTATGGTTTTAACTGGCTGGACCACTTTTTCCATGAAAATGTTAATTATCAGTTCACAAATGTACATGTCTCCTGCAGGTCCAATACACTTCATAGCAGCATGCATTTAGGACTCTTCACTTGCTCACACACAAACATTTTAACCTTGCCTCTCCCTCCCCGTATCCCGTATTTGGTCAATAGAAAGGGACACCTGGGCCCCCCTGTTTACATGCATTGCTGAATTATCAGACCACGGTTATGGCCATGATGTATAAACAGTCTTAAAATAATAATAATACCACCAGATTAGGTGCATTCTGATACCTCAAAATATACTGTACATAATCAAACTTTATTCAGGTATTCAAAAGAAGACATTAATATTTGGATTTATTGGTCAGTGCAGAAGGGTGTGCTGCGGTAACTAAAATGCCTAAGAGTATAAGGTAGGCACCATTGTATGAACTTCACTTAACATACACATGTATATATTGAAGTTTACATTTGTCAGTAATTTAAATGTGTCAATACATTAGAAAGGTAACAGTTCTTACTTTGTATAAAAATTCAAATGCAAGATAAGGCGAATCAACAAGTTGATAAGTGTGATGTAATGTAAGTCTTCATGCAAGTTACATGCAGCACTTTTTGCATGAAGCAGTTTATTAACAGTTCATACTCAATGCTAGCATCTTAGTCTGAACTTTTATTTATATTTATGCTCTTGATGTGCCTACCTTAACATTTGCACCTTGTGTTCCGAGTAGTATGTCAATTATCTTGGCTTTGCTGTACTCTGTTCTGTTAATAGGCAATGATGATGAATTGAATCTATCAATATTCTAGGCCTAGCTTTTATGGGTTAATGTTTTCCATACAGCATGTCAGTAATCTGAATGTGCCATGACATTAGGAAGGTATTTGTATTAAAAATTCAAATGCATGTGCATGTCAGCATTGTTAAATGTCCATAATATTTGCCAAGTTAATTTGTAGTCAGATATTATGCTGGAAGCATGACAATTTCAATAGACTTGTGTAACTAAAGATAGTCTACATATTAGAAAATGAAATTTATTTGCTGATCAGCACTATTGAGGTTTGTGGCACAGGGCTATTAACTACATGATGGTTAATGATTACTTAGGCATGCTTGTGCATAATCAGTAATGCCTCCTTTGTTGCATTGCCTCTCATGGATGTAGGTTCATGTTAAAAATCACAGCTTCTTGGAAGAATTTGGGAAGAATGATATCGTTTTTCTTGCAGCTGAGTCGGAAAACCTTTTAACAGGTAACCACTTTATGGTTATCATATAATTTGTTAATGTGCAATAATATTTCTGTAGACTTGGACCCTACGAAGGTCTAGTTGATCATAATCATCACAAGGTGAGCTTGGGTTTGTGTCACTTTTAGGTCATATTGAGGTTTGCAAATTTTTGTAAAGGCATCAGTAGTTGATAATTGTCAATGCTGGCCTTAGAAGTTACATTAAAGGGGCTGTGTTCAATGTCTCTGTACGTATATACACATGTATACTAATGTAGGGCGGGATATCACATGCTCGACTCCCTATTGCTGATTATATACGTCAAGAGCCATACTGACTGTTAATCATGGTGAGTCATTTGACTATACATTTATGTATGCAATGAGGGACATGTTTTTTGATGATGACCCAAATATGTGGTGTGTGTGTGGTTAGTTTTTGAGATTTTATTAGCATTTGCACAAAACCATGACTGGGAACTGGCTTTCACAAGCGTCATCCCAGAACGGAAAGTCCTCACACAAAAATTGGTCACTGATGAAGACTTGCCAGAAAGCTCTTCAGAACTTGTGTAAACTGCTGATGTTAGTGATCTAGTAACATAGTAAGGCTATGTATATGTAAATGAAATGTGTGCCTTCAAAGTTTATTTCTCTTGTGTTGTATAATTTATTTATACAATGTGGTACATCTGCAACTGGTAGTAACTCAAGCACAGTTTCACAATATGAAATCATTAATTTACACACTGCACCTTGCAGTAGTTACACTGTCCACTGCTCATCATCATTTTGATGATGAGCAGTGGTGATACTGGCTCATATCAAAGAGAACCCACTTCTGTTTCTGTCCTCTCCATGGCCAGCTACAATCATTTCTAACTCCTTTTTCCATGGTTCAAAATAAAGCATTAGTTTTCTTTCCACCTCTGTAGGTACTTTCGGGTGTGATCTACCTTTGCTTTTGTTCATGCATACAATTTTTGTAGTTTGAAAACAGAAGAAGTGAGTCTTCAAGTTATATATCAAATGCCCTGGTGAAAAGAACTGTGGGAGTCCCAAGCACAATTCTAGCTTATGCAGCTCATCGAATGGAGAGACAATAAATCTGTCTCCATCAACATAACAAAATTGATTCTTTTTGAACACTTGTAACCATTTTTTGATGTGGTACGAGTAACAGCTAGAATTCAAAATCGGGATATCAGAACGCACTTCGTCATCATCCCCAATCACAAGGTTATGAAATGGCGGCAGGACATGTCCTCCTTGATGCCGTAGTAAGCTCCATTCTACGTATTCCGATAAAGCCCGGTCAATAGGATTGCGTGTGATTACGATGAATCGTAAACTGTAAGGATCAACTCCAATCGCTGTAGCCGTCTCGATAATTCTTCTCGGAGCGTCCGGATTTATAACATAATCTGGGCTTTTCTCGATGACAGAAACGCCACGTGGAGGAGATGGCAGGGAGCTCAAATACCAATTTAATCCCTTTAAATAATGTAAAGAATAGTACCTAAGTTCTCTCTGTGGACCTGATAGAGAGGAGTGCAGTTTTAGGACTTCATACAAGGCCTTGGTTCCAGCTTTACCAAATCCAATAATCAGATAAGTTGGAAAACGAGAATCGGCAGTTTGTAGTACATGTAGAGTTGCGGCTACTTTGTAAACGTTCATTAAATACATAACAAAACAAATTCCCAGAAATAAGATAGCGCAAAACAGTACCTTCCTTTTCTGCATGATACCAGCCAGTATTACATAATTTATTAAAGCGATGTCAATAAATTAAAATGACATTAAAAAAAAAAAGTCAACCGTGCCTGTACCTGTACATGTATGTAATGATTTTGTAAAACATGAATATTATGTCGGAGATTAAAAAAGACAAAACTGTAGTTCAAATATCAGTGTTTCGTTTTCTTCTGTACCTTCACTTGATGTTTTTTCCTAGCAGGAGAGGATTGTGTAGTGTGAGGCCCTTCAAGTTCATGTTCAGAATGTGAGGCTACTGATGAACTAATTGTAACAGCCGGAGACACAGCAGTTGGTGAAGCAAACTTCAACCTCAATTCTTCTAATTTAGACCTAACATACTTCCCTTTTTTCCGTTGCAATAAACGGATTCGCGCTATTGATGTTACTGCTATGACAGCAATCCGAAAGCGATTACTTGGGGTTGATAAAGGGTTGATCTTGGAAAGTTGTGTATCAACAGGTGCTCCCATATCTGCCAACATCATTAGAGAGGCTTGCTGCGTTTGATAGAATGCATCCAACTGACACTGAAGATATTTCTTCTGAAATAGCAGAGATCTGCGACGCAATTCTGCTTGATGATAGTGCATGTACAACTGACAGAACTGAAAGAAATAATAAAATGTGTGGATAAACTAAATGAACACACATCAGCACTGAGAATATAATTAATGCAGCTAAATCGATAGAAAGTATCTTAATAACTACTTAATCTCTAGATTAAGAATAATTAGTTTTAATTAATTGTTCGTGTCGAGAACAAAGTTGACCTACAACCACTGTACATGTATGTATGTACTGTACATGCTTAGCCTACCTTTTCTTCAACATCTTGAACTGAATTCCAACCACTACAATCTGCTTGTACTTTCTTGGATCCTGCTTTTTCCTGATGGTAAAAAAAAATGTTATCCTTCAACAGGACAGGCCTAAATCGATGATACTGTTCTATTGCTATGAAAACCTTACAGAATACAAATGAAATAAAATATAAACTGTACCATTGGAATGTGTCGTCGCTGTAGCTCTGCACATTCCAGTTTCAATGACTGAAGCTCTGCATCTTTAGTCTGGAGGGCATCCTTTAAAGCACCATTAGCTTTGTGTTCCTTATCAAACAGCTGACTAAACTGTTCCATCTTCATCTTATGGTCAACCTCTTGGGCCACAATATTTGCATGTAACCTTTCCATTTCCTGCTGCCTAACAGACAACACTTGCTGTGATTGATTAACATCCTCCCTTGCAGCAAGAAGATCTCTTTGGACAATTTCTAGCCTTTGTTGAAGATCTTCAATCTTACACATTGATTCACTAGCTGGCTTCTCTAAGGGCTGAGCATATTCAGGGTTATCCTGTGTTTCGTAACCAGGCATTGCTTGACGTGTTCTAAGTTCAGCTACAGCTTGTCTCAGTGCAGCTTCTTTGGAACAGGATGCTTTGAGCTCATGTTCAAGAGCACTGATAGTAGTTGCTGCTCTGCTTGCCAGTTCTTCTAACTCATTAAAGTTCCGGCGAGAATCGAGCACTTCTTCTTGGAGGGATTGGACTGACGATTCCAACCTTGCCCTTTCAGCTTCAAGCTCACGATGCTCTATTTCAGCTTGATTTAAACGTAACTGTAACTGAGCTGACTTCACACCCTCAGATTCCAAAGAGTCACTGTGAGAACATAGCCAACATTAGTACTGCAGTTTCAAGAAAGTCCTGGAGCTTACCGTAACTGTAGTATTTCTTCAAGTTGATGCATGTGTGCAGAGTTTACTTCATTCACTATATGTAATTTGTACAAATGCAAAAACAGTATGAGATGAATTCTCCCCACATAATCTGCTCACATTGGTGTAAGAGTTCCTGATTTTCTAGTTTTGAAGATTCCTTTACTTGGGTCAACTGGGACTGCAAGTTAGTGATCTGTGGAATGTACAAGTAAGAAAGCCACTGATTGTGATTACACAACTTCACAAAAAAAACTAACCATATAGAAAATGAACCATAAAATTGTTACACTTGTGCCACATACATATACTGAAATTTTTTTTTTCTAAGATGTACAGATATTTATGGGAGAAAATCTACTTTATCCAAAACAGAAAATGTACGAATTCATCTGAGAAGATCTAAATGTACAGGTGTACATGTACATGTGTATGTATGCATGTACAAGTATACACATGTTGCACTGTAAAAGTACATAATTCTACATGTACTTGATGCTGTAGAATTGATTCAATTATACCACTCGAAATTCATATATATGCGATGACAAATGTTAGAATTAGGGTACTTGCAATTATTGATCAATTCAAAATTTCAAGTGCACAATGTACATGAGATTAAAAATATAATAGATTTCATTAATGATGTCAGATTGAAACATCAGTTAAAGGTTTACCTGTTCTTTCTGCTCAGAACGCATAAGGTCAAATACACGTTGCAGCTCTCTCATTTCAGCAATCAATGAGTCTCGTTCTGCACTATGCAGTTGCTGCACTTGGGCTGAGTAACTTGACATCTAATAACACAACAAGCATAATGAATTTCAGAATGAAATATTATTATACATGTGCTCAATCCATATGGATACACATGTCTGCACACCTGCTCTTGGAAAACTCTTTGGTATTTTGCAACCAAATCTTCATCTCCTTTGTGCTCAGCAGAATGTGGTTCTTCTGTCCCTTGTGTAGCCAGCTTGCTGTGCTCATGCTGCAAAATCTACATTTGATCCAAAGCATGCATGATAATGTTCCCTTCACAGGATGAACAATAATCACACCTTCTCTACTGTACCAATCAGCTCCTTTCTCCAATCTTCTATATCAGATGCAGTCTATTTACATGTACAGAGTGAATAAAACCCCTAAACTGATTTCTAAATGTCTAATATTTACCATCTTATTTTGCAAGTCATGCAACATGGCCTGAAGCTGCTCTATCACTGATTGTATAGATCCAGAAGGTGCTGTGTCATCTTGTACAGGCCACTGTCTGCAAACATACAACAATACATCTTCATACATCTATATCAACAAACACAGTAAACTTACTGTCCAGTCAAACAACAAAGCTCTCTTACAGCTTCTGCTTCTGCTTCAAGAAGTGGACCCAATTCCTGCAATACACAGACACATGTACATTTGTACGATAGATATATACATGTACATGTACACATGTAAATGATAGTGTAGAAACTCATGCAACAGAAAGTAACTGTACAGTGTGAAATGCATGCATACCATTATTTTTGACAACAATGTTTCATCAGAGAGATCTCCACCATCATCTTCAACATCTGTATATGTACAGGTATGCGTTATAAGATGTAAGTGACATGCTTGTGATAGATACAGGTACATGTATACATGTATGTGGCTGTAAACATGTAAATCGCATGAACACATGCAAATGCAAGTTCCAATATATTCCTAGGACAGTCAAAATATTTATAAGCAAGTACATGTACCAAAGCAAACAAACTGGGCACACTCATGTCACACCTTGTATAGAACCTTGTATAGAACCTTGTATAGATGTATGCTGCCCATCCTGTTCAGCCGAATTTGGCGACGTTTTGTGGGAATGCATTTTGAGGAAGGCTACCTCACCAGCATGTTGGCTAGTCAGTTCACTACGTTGTCTTTCCAAGTCCTCAGCATGCTCCAGGTTAAGCTGACTAATATGCTGGTCATGCTCTGTTGTCATATTCTGAACTACAGTATGATGCTGTATCCTCACACTAGCCAACTCTTCTGTATGAGCTTGATCCTGTACAGCCAATGCCTGTTGATGAAGAACTTTCAAATTCTCTATCTCTTTCCTGCGTTCTGCATCCAAGCTGCTTATTTCACCTCTCAACTGCAGCAACAAAACACACAATTCAAACTAAACAAAAGCATGTGATGCAGTCCCGCCCACTTTATAACACTTATTCATGGTACGGGTAACAACTATAATGAATACTTACTCTGTCATGGTCATTTTGTAGTAATTTGGAATGGGCAAATTGTTGGGCAAGTTCATGCCTAACACTTGTGAGCTGCTCCTCCAATAGTGCTACATGAAGTTGATATTTCTTATCTACATCAAGCTTCTCTTCAACTATTTTGGCCAGTTTACTATCCAAGTGTGTTTTAGTGGTGTTCACATGCTCCAATGCACAATCCTTTTCAGCGATAGTGTGAAGCAATGCCATATTCTTTTCCTGAAGACCTTCAAACTGACTAGTCAATGTAGCATGCTGCTTGTCAATCAATTTCAACACCTCACATTCTATCATTTGTAATAGTTGTGTAAATTCTTGGAACTTTGTCTTGCTTTCTGACTTGAGCATTTCCAACTGATGACTCAATAAAGATGACCTCTCTTGTAAACCTTGCAGTGCCTTCAAATAACCATCTCCCACAGCAACTAACTTCTGTCTAGCTTTGGATTCTGAACTATTTGCATCAAGACAGGCTTGTTCTGTCTCAGCCAGTTTGCACTGTAAGCAGTTCAGCTCTTTCTTAAGCTCCTGAGAGGCTTGTGTTTGCTGCTCTAATGCAGTAGAAAGAGAAACTTCCCTATCAGATAAACATGCCTCCTTTTGCATGTTGGACTTGTGCAGTGCAAGCTCATGCTCAACTGAATATAATTTATTCACCAGGGATTCCTTTTCAGCAACAAGGTTTTCTATGATTTCTTCTTTTGCTGCAAGTTGGTTTGGCAGGTCTTTGAAGTAGCTAATTTCTTGAGATTTGTTTTTAAGTTGCTGCGTATGGTCACTTATTAGCTGGTTGATTTGACCTTCCTGAGTGTGCACACTCAATTCTAGCCTTTCTTTCACAACTCTTAGTTCAGTGTTAGCCTCTCTCAGGGCCGCACATTCTAGCTGAACTGACATACAACTATTTCTGGCATGCTCCAGCTCTTGCCCAGAGCTGACATTAAACTTTTGCCACTCTTGTTTTTCCATTTCATATGCTTGAATCTGTTTTATAGCATCATCCTTCATGGCAGACAACTCTTCTGCTAGCTGTTGTAGATCAGTTTCCTTCTTATGCAAAAGTTCATTGGCTTCTTCTAACTGCTTATTAAGGTCACCCAACGTTCTTTCATTTGATTTAAAGGCACCAAGTAAGTCCTCTACACCATCAATTAAATCACTTCCTCCATTTTCAACCTGATCAACTAACTCGTGAATTTTTGCTTCAGCTGCAGCCAATTGTTCTTGCTTATCTCTCAGGTCAGAATCCTTCTGCTGAACTTTACCACTCAATTCAGAAACTTGAACAGTGAAAGCATGATTATCACTGGCAGCTTTGTCCTCAAGTTGTTGTAGCTTTACATGACATTGAAATGCCTAATTGATTAATACATAATGGAATATATACATTGTATTGATAGGGCTCTACCTCACTTGCTGCTACAATATAGCCCTCAATCAGATCACGAATAGAACAGTGAAGTTTGAATAGGTCACCTGTAAATAGTATGATAATTTACATGTACACTGTACATGTACCAGTACATATGTATAATATGCTGGCATACAGCATACACACTGTACCTTGAATGTTGGATGAAGCAGCCACACCAAACTGTTGTGAAAGAATCGACTGTTCATGTGTTTGGTCTATTGGGTATACACTTAGGTTGTTGTGGGCATCACTTTCAGCTTTGTGCTGCAAAGAAAGCTCCAGCATGGGAGTTTCTGGACCCAAATCATACTGAGATGTGCACAAAGTGTCCTCCAGTGGAATGATTGTGAGGTCATGTCCAGCTCCAGCACAGTCATCCTTCTGCACACCAGGGGCTGGCTGGGCATGAAATACCTCACCACTTAGCTGATGATTATCGTCTGATATATGAAGAGGACAAGACTCTGATTCGTCATGAATGCTAAGGTGACTCGGAAGAGTACTGGGATGCTGACTGGCAAACCCACTATCAAATTTTGATGAGGGTGCTGGACAGTGTTCAGGTGTCAAGCATTCAGACTGATGCTCCAACTACACGTAAAGGGATATATATTTATGATAGAAGCAACAACTCAGAAAAAAAGCTATGGACCCAATGAATAAAGTGCATTTCATCAATTGAAGAGAATTTGGACATTAACCATTTGATTAATTTAACCATACATGTACATACATGTAGAAGGATTGGCCAGACACAATACATTAAGGCTGTAATGAGATTACATTATTGTAGTTGGGCCAGACATCTAGATGTGTGAAATTTATTTTTGTTAGAACTACTTGTTGTTGCTGAAGTAAATTTAAGTCTAAGGAGGAGCCGGCATCATATTTGCTGCATGGAGTTTTGAGCTATTTGGGGGGTTTAAAAGCTACATGTACAGTGTAGCCCTTGAAAGTTTACCTCAAATGGGTGCTTAATCTTGGTAATGGAAAAGGCTCACTTGTTTCTTGATTTTCTAGTACCTAAAGCTAAAGCCTGTACAAGCAACATATAGTTTAGGTCATGATGTAGAGCTCTGAACAGCTTAGATTGTGACATACTGTACATATTGTTATATTCTTGTTCAGTAACTACAAAATTCTAGACCTTCAGAACCCCTGATCTAGGCTCTAGCTACCTACATGTAAATAACATTCCATTGCTCCATATGGAATTGGAGTGGAGATTTAATGTGGTAATACATGACTTAACACAAGAGCATTTTTTTTACTCTTAATTGTTCCATAATACATACATGTACATGTACATGCATTATAACCACAATACTGTTACATGTACATGCATTATAAAGATACCAGTATACTACATGTACATGTATAAGTTTGCAAGTATGCAATGTCCTCATTATCCACGATCTTTAAGTTGATGGCTATGTTGAATACCTTATTGCCTGTCACAAAGGCACTGCATTTTCACCTTTACAAACATATTGCTTGTTTTTAGTACAGGTTGATAAAACTGACCTAAACAAGCAAAGAGTAAAATTAAAAATGCAGTGCTTCATAACTTTGAAACGGGCAAACACTTTAAATGTATCTTTTAGAGACCATTAAATGTAATTTATTAATGAATAGAATGATGAATTTAAAATGTTATCAAACTAATACATATAATCATCACTTGCTAACCTCCATGGTACAAGTGGTTCTCTGCAAACATGGTTGTTTTGATGTATTTGGTATTGAAGATAGACTGTGACTTAAAGTAGCAATAAGCTGAAGTGAATCGACCACCACACTATGAACAGATGTGAGCTGTGTTGCCAACACTGCTCTACAATGGTGTATGCCATGGTACATGTATAGACATGATGAAACAACTCCAATGCAGATATACATGTACCTCTCTGCTTTAACCACTTCCAACTCATGCTGCAATAGCATAACAGTGTTTTGATCTTCCTTTAGTTGTCGTGTCAAGTGAACTTGGCCTTCTGACAGTTTAATTTCAGTCTCACGCAACTTTTCAGCCAAATGGTTACTTGATTGCTGAAGCTACATGTATAAACATACATGGTTATGCAGCCACCAACACCAACAAACACTTCAATTACCACACAGTTACATAATACCTCTGAAATGCACACTTCTAAAGGTTATTGAAAATACATTACCTAGATTTGCATATGCTGGGCCAAACAAATACATCCAAAAAGAGATCTACACATATCTATGAAAGCATCTTACTGAACAATACCAAAGTTTAATGTACCAGTTCAGTTTCTTTTGTGAGCTGATGGAAAGCTGATTGAAGCTGCAACTTCTCACCCTGCAACAGAAATACACTAGTAATAAGCTTACCAGCAGCATTTATTCTATCAGTACCTGTAAGCTACGTTGTGTTTGATGCAAGTAATCACTCTCAGCAATTTTAAGTTGCAAATTGTGTTCCATTTCCTGAAGTTTTTCTGACATAATTTGTTCAATTTGCGCAACTTCTTTTTTGGTTACATCTTCGAGTTCAATGAGCTCATTTTGTTTTGCATCCAATCTTTCCTCTACGGACTTCTGTACCTGTGACTGAGCTTCACTTGCAAACAAAATTTCTGAATGCTGTTGCTTCAACGTTGAAAGCTCTGATTCTAGCTCTTTGAAGTTGGATGCAAGAACACTGTTCTCCTCTGCTTTCTTTTGAAGTAGCTCCTTAATAGATAACAATTCATCTCTGTGTGATGCAATGAGGTGAGCAATATCTACTTCATGCTTACACTCCAATTCTCCCCTAATAATAGAGATTGCTTCTTCATGTTGGGTCTGTAAAAGGTCTTTCTCTTGATCGGCTGCATTTAATTCAGCCTGATGAACTTCCTGCAATTTTTCAGTCATTTCTCTAAACTTAACCATATGCTGTTGTGACAGCTGGATACAGGCCTGTTCTATTTCAAATTCCTTTTTTGTAGTGTAATTGTCAGCTATTTCCTTCAATTGTTTGGAGTGATCTGCCTCCAACTGCATACGCAGTGTGTGTTCTTGTTCAGCCAAATAAACCTTGTGGTCAATTTTGAGCTGTGTGATATGACTAGTATATTCCTCTGTGATTGTTTTCTTCAATTGAAGCAGTTTAGATTCATACTCTTCCTTTAACTGTTCGGTGACATCTTCTACTTCAAAACATTTCTGGTTGAATGCAATCTGAAGTTCTTCTCTAGTCGTTTGCTTTCCTTCATTTCTCTTTGATTCAGCAATCTCCAATATTGAAGCAGTTCTTATAGCAGATTTAACGTACAATGCCGAAAGTGCTTCAACATACCTTTCTTCCATTTCCGCTTTCATATACTCAAGCTGCTGAGAAAACTCTGAATGCATTTTAGATTCAAGCACCCAAAGGTTTAGGTTGTGCATTTTTAAAAGCCTGTCTTTCTGTTGCTTAAGCATGTTTGCAGCCTCTTCATTGGCAGTAGTAACAGTTCTGGATAAGTCCTTGCTGTGGGCAATTTTTAACATCTCAATATCTTCTGCAAATTTAGCTTGGAGCTCCAAGCATTTCTGTTCATGGGCCTCCTTCAGAGATTGATGATTTTGAAGGGAAATGTCATTTTCAATTTCTGGAATGGTTTGCACCTCTTGACAACAATAGCTTTTATCAAGCTTTGGCTGTTGCTGCTGCTGCTGTTCAAGAGCCCACCTGAGGGATTCTAATTCCATGCAAAATGCAGCTAATTTTAACTCACATTCAGATACTGTTAACATTCTTTGCTGTTCACAATCAGCCTTCAATTGTGCAATACTTTGCTGATGTGAAATATTCAAATGTCTCATGTTGTAACTCATTTTTTGCAGCTGACTTTTCAAGTGTCTTATTTTTTTCTCTAGGAGTACCCTGTCATATGAAACATCATAATCCTGCTCCCTTTCGTAATCAGAAGACAGACTGCTACCAAGAGTCTCAAGACTCTGCTGATATTCAGCAGAAAGAACTGACATTCCAAACTCAGGCATCATGGCAGGCAATGGGGTTCCTTCGAGAGGGTCCTCACAAATGTATGCTGAAAGATTATATAAGTCTTCAGAATGGGTTTTTCTAAGCTGACCAGTTTCTGCAAAATGTTCAGGCATCAAGTTCCTTTGTAAAGTACATGTATCATCCAACTGTAGTGACGGTTCCGGGCAGGATGTATTGGCATCAATATGCCTACCAAGAATTGCTGCAATCTGTTGGTCATTTTCAATACTTTGTCGCTGATTGAGTAAATGCGGACTCTTACTAGGGCCTTGGGACATTTTATATTGATCAAATGTCTCATACTTTTTTCTCAGGCTTTCCAGCTCTTCCCTATAATGAGTACACAACTGTTCTAACTGCACACAAAACTGCTGCCCATTTTCATATGCAACGCTAACTTTGAAGCAATCCAGACACAATGCATACTCACTCTCCAGTCTTGCTCTTTCTATTGCAAACACTTCATGGCACATTTTCCTGTATTGAGACTGCAGCTTATCCACAACATCATGCATGCTTTGGTTGTACTGAGAATTCAATTTCTGGAAAAGAGACATCATATCACTCTGCTTCTCCTGCTCTAGGACCATTTTGACTGTACTGACTTCTTTCCGCCTGCGCCCATCCAATTGCTGACAGACAACTTCCAACTCTTGGCGATGGGTAACCAAGAGCTGTTCTTTCACATATTCAAGCTGTAAATTAGACAGCAATAAAAGCACCTTAGTACTGTTACACTGTATTACTAATTATAAATGATTGCTATTTGTTGCTAATACATTCTAGCCACAATGATCTATCCAGTAGAAACGCAACAAGAAAACATTACTGTCAATGGGAAATTTAGAAGTAGACAAACAGTCTCAAAGTTAGCCAGACAACACAAACTGAGTGGTACATGTAAACAACATTGTTCTATAGGCAACAACAATCAATCAACATATACACACATATAAAACATGAGGCAAGATGGTAGGAGTTGCAAATAAATGCGAAAGAATCATCCCATTATATGCAGCCCTTCCCTCTCCCACACCCATAGCAGGGCTTCATGGATACCTAAACTAATGTGACGAATTACTGCCATGAATGGCCCCACCCTTTCCCGTCTCCAAAACGAACTTAGTTCTCGAGCCACTGCCAACAATTGTACCCTCCACCTACACCTTTGAACATTTAATGTGTACAAAGGTTTGCTCCCAACCATGCAAGATGGCCTTCCAGCAAGGTACATGTACAAGTAACGGGTCATATAATAAAAGGATGACTTGATGGAAGGCCATTCCGTATAGAGTTACATGCATGTCTCTCATGTAAAGATGAAAAAATATGATTGATTGATTGATTCAATACATACATGTAACACCACAGTAACATCTGTACAGGAATGGCCAACCAATACACACTACATTGCATGCAATATGAAATGTAAATGTACATGGCTGTGCAGTACATTTAAATTGAATGCAATTCAAATAACCTCTTTCTTATGTTTCTCCTCCAATGATAGCATGGATTCTTGATGTCGTTGAGAAAGATGTAGTTCAAGTGTTTCCAGGTCTTGACTATGGTGAGAGGCAAGCTCCTGAGTAAGTTGCTTAAGTTCCACCGAGTGTTTATGAACAAGCTGGTCATGCAGATGATCTAATTCATTAATGCACTGCTGCTTTTGTTGAACTTCTTTTTCATACTGAGTGACTTTCATAGCAATTTCTTCCTCCTTCTTCTGAATTATACCATCTTTCACTTCGATAGAGGATTTCCATTCCAAATGACGTTGATCTAGTTCTTTTTCTTTCAATCGCAATCTTAACTCAATATCACGAAGTTCAGACTGTAGTTGGTCTTTCTGACTTTGCAGCTCCTGTTCAAACCTGCTTTTTTCAAATAACAGCTCTTCCAAGCGCTGCTTTTCTGCAAGTCTGCGCTCTAGTTCAGTGCGATGAAAATTCAAATTCCGTTCAAGATCAGCCTTTTCTTTCAGCTTCATTGTTAATGCTTCACGAGCAGTTGATAGACTTTCCTCAATACATCCCTTTTCGCCGGCCAAACCAATAAACCTATCACTCAAACCTAGTGGCTGTTTTCCAAGACCATTTTCTCCGGAGTCATCAACATCAGCACGTTTTCTACTAAGTTTGTTTTGCAATTCAGAATATGCCACTTCTCTTGCATTCAGTTGTAACAGCAGATCTTGTATCTGTTGCCCCTGCTCTAGGATTTTAAGTTCAGATTTGTTTTGCTCATCCTCAAATACAGCTTGGGATTTCTCTAATTGCTCAATCTTCAGCAACAACAGATCTCTTTCCTTACAAACAAGTTCTAATTCCTCCTCGTCATCACGAACCCCTCCATGTAATGCATTAAGAGAACAATTTTCTGTATGAACAACATCAAGGTTTCTCTGAAGATCTGCAACACTGCTACTCAATCGGTGAATTCTATCTTGGTCTTCCGAGGCTTTAAGTTTTAACCCCTCAATCTCTTTCAACAGAGCAGAGACTGCTGCTTCATGTAACTGTTGGCTAGTAGCAAGCTGATGATGAGATGCACTTAGCTCAGTTCTTATTTGCAGTAGTTCTGCATCTCTGGTACTCAACATCAATACAGCAGCATCATAGTCAGAATGATGCTTGACACATTCACCTTTTACTAATTCCAACTGTAAGGATACTTTATGCTCTTGTTGTGAGATTTGGAGCACTTCTTTTTTCAATGCCTCGCATTGTGCCGCCAGGTCAGTAATGACATTCTGTTTATCAGCTAGTTCTTTAGAGAGTTGGTTGATTTTTTGCTCCTTAGATTCACATGTACTATTCATTACATCTAACTTCTGTTTGCAGTGCTCAAGTTGCTGTGTTGTTAACTGCAATGAAGACCTTGCTTCATCTGCAGAATTCATAGCAATACTAAGATCAACTTTCAGTGTCCTAACTGCTTCTTCAAATTGCATAAGCTGTTCTGAAAGATGTTTTTTATCCTGATTAGCAGCAAGTATATTGTGCTTGGACTCCTCGAGGTTTCTTTGTGCAAACTCTAACTGAGACATAATATCCTGATTTGTAGCTTGCAATTCATCCCTTTGTTCCCGCAACTCTTCTTTGAGCTCAGCAACTCGGGCTTCTGACACTGCAAGAGGGCTATCTTTACTTTCAAGTAGCGACTCCCGCAGTTGCTGAATAGTTGCACTGTGTTTTTGTTTAAGGGATTGAATCTCACTTTCTTTTTCCTCAAAATGTCTTTTCCTCAGTTCTTGTCGTAAAGCCTCAATATCAGCCTGTGTTTTAGTCTTAATAGCTGCAATCTCACTTTTGTGCTGCAGCTTTACTGCTTCTAGCTCCTTGTCATGTGCAAGCTGCAATTCTTGACACACTTTCCTCTGCGATTCTTCACACTTGTGCTGCAACTCAAGCAGTGCCCTGTCATGATCAACCTTAAGCAGATCCAAATCATGGTTTGAGTTTGGATGTTGAGACTGAACAAGTGTTTGCACATGGGAGAGCTCTTCTTCAAGTACTTCAATTTGTTTAGCAAATTCAGCAGTTACATTTTCAATCTCTTCAGCCTTCTCTGCTTCAAATTGATGCCTAATTGCTTCCAGGTGTTCATTGTGCTGCTGCTCCAGTTGGTCTAGTTTATTCTGAAAGCTTTGCTCTTGCAATCTATACTCTCTAAGTTGCTTCTCTAAGTTTTTCATATGCACCTCTGCTACATCGAGGCTGGCCTTGTCTCCAGAAGCTTCTGACAAACTGTCTTCCAAAGAGGTCAACTGACTAGTCAGTTTGCCCTGCAACTCTTCCTTCTCTGCCAGGTGCTGCTCTTCCAAGTGCTGAAGGTAGAGTTCGTGCTCACTTTTTAGCTCTGCTACTTCAAGCTGGCTTTGCTGCGCTAATGCTTTACTTACAAAAAGCTCTTCTTGGGTATCCAGTTGCACTCTTTTCAACTGATCAATTTGATGACAAAGCTCTTGTTGTTCTGTTTCTAATCCACTTACTTTAGCTTCAAGGGCAGTTGTCTTTTTTTTCCAAAACAAAATGGACTCTTCAGCTTCATGAGCAGCTTGTTGAAAGCCTTGAATCTCATCTGAGTGGGTCTGCATCAGCAACTGATGCTTTTCTTCAATGCTTTCTTTCAGATGGAGTGCTTCTTCTAAATGTTTCTCCACAGCACTGCATTGAACTTTCAAGTTGTTTGCTTCAGATTCAAAAGCAATCTTTTCAGCAAGAACCTGTTCATAGGCAGTTCTGTACTCTGAATGAATCTTCTGAATTTCACCATTCGCCTGTTGTTCAACTTTCTTTTGAAAATTCTCTTGCTGTTGTAGGTAATCCTTTGAAAGTTGATCT
Source organism: Spongilla lacustris (assembly GCA_949361645.1). Taxonomy (NCBI): domain Eukaryota; kingdom Metazoa; phylum Porifera; class Demospongiae; order Spongillida; family Spongillidae; genus Spongilla; species Spongilla lacustris. The sequence goes on from OX442418.1 coordinate 7,277,316, forward strand.
TTTTCTCTTTTATGCTCCACTAAAAGAGAACTCTTTTCTTGTTCGTACATACTTTTCAGTTGTTCCTTTATCAATTTGATCCTCATGGCCTCTCCCTCATCTGGCTCGTGTAACTGTGAATTGGCCAGCTCTGTTGAGAGTCTAGCAATATGAGAGACATGTTCTTGTAGTACCTGCTCTTGAATTCTTCTCTCTTGATTTATAGCACTTTCAATCTCTGTCTTGTGTTTTAGTGATAATTCAGCTAACTGCATCTGAAGCTCCTTGCGTTCCATTTCAGAATCCACTAAGCATTTATGAAGTGCTAAAATTTGTGATCCATTATGAGCACCTTCATTAGATTGCAATGGTACTGCAGCATCAAATGATTCTAATTCACGATCCTTGTTCAACAACTTATCAATGTCTTTGTCAGCTATACCAATTACAACAGAAGATTCTAGTGCCACATGATCTATCACAGGTACAACACCCACAGAAGATACATCAGGGCTGAAACCCTAAAAAAAAGAAGAAGAGAAAAACAGCATAAAATGGATGTTGATTAAACTTTCTTTACAGAATGCATACATGTACACATGCAGTGATGCATGTATCCACACCCTCAAGTTTAAGTAGAACGGCTAATACCCCCCCCCCCCCCCCCAACAGAAATATACCTTGCACAGTTCATCCGCATCATTTTTTGTATTGCAGTGAACTGATATGGATCCCATAATTTAAAACGAGGGTATGATGCGAATCATTACATGTAGCCAGCACAATTATCGAACACACATGTATTTTGGCACATTGTATACAAGCATACAAATGAAAATTGCTTTGCAAAGATGCAGCAACATTAGCTTCCTTTTAATGCTGACGCAATGAGTTTGCCAGAACAGATTCAACTAACTGCATGCCAATAAATTTCTATGATAGTGGGAATCTTGAACTACATTGTATGAAGATTAAATGCTTGCATGATACAGCTAAATTACTACATGTCTGTACCACAACCTACATGTAGGCGAAATTGATATTGTTAATTTCTATCCAAATGTAAAGATCACATAAATATTAATGGCATACTGCTAGTAAGACCATCTTACTTACATGTACACTTGATTAGAGGATCATATTCTCCCACTTCCCTCCCACCATATCAAAGTTAAGAAACAAACAAGTGTTATTGCATTGTTACATCATTACACCAATTTTGCAATTGGATGACCTTATGTACAACAGCCAAAATGCAGTGAATTACTTGGTTTGCAACACCGATACACTTCTACTTAGCAATAGCCATACCAGTGGAAGTGTCACGCTAGTTGCAGATGTTTCGCCCGAAGCACTGCTTTCACTCCAAGGTATTGGTGAAACATTTGACTCAGACTGCACACGTCCTGCTATAGCACTGAAATCACTTGATGGTTCACTCCTGCTATTGTCGCTGGATTCGTCACATTCATTAGATTTTTTTTTGGTCTTTTTTGCTTTTTTCTTTTGATATGCAAGCAGCTGAAACGCGAAGTCCAGTATAAAAAGCAAACATGATAGCTATGTTTATAGGTACTAGTACTTCAATAATGTGCCTACTGGGAGTATACGTTAGTCTGGTGCCTTGTTTATAAATATGTATCATACAGTGCATTAGCACGCGACATCTTGTAACGCATACCGCTTCTTTTCCAGCTTGCAGTTTTGTCTTGCGTTCACCTTCGTCGTCCATCAGCAATTTTCACACAAAATCAGTACTAACCGCCATATTTGAAGCTAGATCACGCGATTGTCAGGTGCCTAGTTTGCCACGTAAGTGAAAATTTGTTTTGAAGGTAATGGAAGGACTCGACTCTATCCCACACATATCTGAACGAAGCAAAGCGCTGGAGAAGTTGCCTGTTCGGTACGAGAATGCAAGACCGGTATTTCTGGAAGCCGATAAAAAGCAGTTAGATTCTGCGCAAGACCACGGCCAACGTTTGATACTTGTACCAAATGATGTTAATAAGATGCCATGGAATGTAGGATTTGCAGAAGCGATAAACGCGGGTAAAACACTCTACGTTAATGAAGATCAAGCTTCGATTCATGTATCTAGTCTGCATATCCCACCAACTGGGGACAAAACCACTCCTACAATTCTCCCGTACATTCTTTTTGGGATTTTTGATGGACATGCTGGAACGGGCGCTGCTTTGACGGCCGCAAACACGTTGCATCGTCATATTAAAGGGAAATTGGATGCTGTGAAACATTTTCTAGCCCAAGAACAAGCAGAAGTAATAGCGGAAGACGATCCGGGCCTTGGTTGCATAACAGAACCAATACCAACTGATTCGCTGGTTACAGGAGCTCTCGAAGAGGCCTTTGCTGAGATGGACGACCAGATTAGAAGAGAACGCGAAACGTATCGGATTAAAGGTGGCTGTACGGCTATTGTGGCTCTCTTTCTGCAGTCAAAAATTTATGTTGCCAACGCAGGAGATTGCAGAGCAATATTACTTCTGAATAATGCGTCAAATATACACGAACTTTCAATGGATTTCACACCAGAAACGGATCGCAAGAGGTTACAAACGTTAGCTTACTTGCAACCACAGTTGCTGGGAAGGTACTTTGGCAGGATTGAGTACCAGAGGCGGCTTAGAAAAAGGGATATAGGTTCCAGAGTTCTTTATAGGGATCGGCACATGGCAGGGTGGGCATATCGCACTGTTGATGAGGATGATGTAAATCGAGTGCCTATGATAATCGGACATGGTAAACGAGCACGTTTGATGGCAACAATAGGCACTACCCGAGGCTTTGGGGACCATGACTTGGAAGCACCTGGGGGGCAGTGGATAAAACCATTTCTTACTCCCATACCTGAAGTGCGTGTATTTGACCTGTCTGCTGATAGCTTTGCAACTAATGACATTCTTATAGTGGCTTCTGATGGATTGTGGGAAAGGCTAACTAATGAAGAGGCGCAGGAGTGTGTTCGTAAGGCATTTGATACATGCAGTTACAATGAGAATTTTTATACTAATATAGCTCAAGAACTGGTGTCAGCAGCTCGTGGCACATTTGGTAAACGGGGCTGGAGAACAGCGAAGGATCAAGTAGCTAGTGGAGATGACATCACATGCTTTGTAATACCATTGCATTGTCATAGGACCCCACCAAAGACAGGATGCTTGGGAGAAGAAAATGATATAGTTGAAATCCCTATGCCTGCACCTGGTGTGCCCACATGTAACCCTGCACAACCCATGCCCAATGGTGGTGTGGATGTATCCAGAAAGGCACCAGTGTGACTGCAAGATAGAACATATTTACTTTTATGTTCCAAAATGTGTTGTGTGTGACTTGTAATATAAAGATACATGTTTCTTTTTTTTTGCTGGTTGTGTGGGGAGACACAAGGCAATTACTCGTCTGAAGTGGAATCAGCCACCAACCATTTTGTCAAAAAGCACACCATCAAATTAGTATGGTGAGGGGTACACTCGATGTCCTTCTACCTGAAGGCAGGCAGCTATGTAACTTTCTCTGCCGCTATCTTCAGAGCATACATATATATAAATACAACACCAAATGTTATATTTTGTTAACCATTTAATCTGCGATGTCTCATGTACATGGTATACAATTCATACAGTTGCATGTCACTCCTTGCTTTAGAGTTTCTCCCACATCAATCATGACCTCTGTATAACAGTTGATATAGTGTTGGAAGGAATTTGAAGAGTTGTACTCCTCCTCAGAGTCCTCCTTAACTCATTGTGCCCACCTTGAAGAACAGAATCGAGTTATCATTGTAAGTAACATATAGGGATTGGAAACGGCCTATCTAAATGTATGGCGTGACGTCACATCCACGTTACAGGCTCGTTTCGCGAAATTATTATAGAGACAAAACCTGCCAGTACTGTCAGCGCCACAGTAGCTTTCCCTTGGACAGATAAATGTTGTTGCGAGGTAAAAGGAGGATATGTGTTCAGAGAGATATTTATACATACAAAAGAAAAGCTATATATTATATCTATGGTGCTATCACGGACCAATATTGGACTGTTGCATATAAATATACAGAAATGTTTACCTTTGTAATCAAGAACATATGTAGCACTTGCTGCCTTAACTGTACGTCACCACTAGCTGTAGCCTTTTTACTAGTACAGTACAGTAGCCTTTACCTAGCGGTAGGCCTAGTTGGGCGTAGCCCGATCTTCGCGTTTTGTAGGAAAGTCCGATGTCGGCTAGCTCAGATACTAGTTGTACCCATACATATCTATGCTTGCTATCAGATACTAAATTACAAATCCAGGTATATGATATAATGCGGCCAACTTCCTTTCGAGCAAATTCACACATTAGGCTTAGGTCTGGGAACCGTAGGTTAATAGTGATTGGTTGGTTATTTGAACTATAATGGCAACTGAATTGTTTACTCGAGTGGTTCGAAAAAGAACGTTGGATGAAGATGGAACCACTTTGAGCGATGGGAAGGCAGAAGATGTGAGGCTACGGAATCCTGGAGCCGATTGGAATTTAATAGTCCATTTAAGAGAGCAAGGTCTTCAAGACTTTAAGCAAAAGATACAAGCAGTCTTTGAATTGCTGTCGCACCGATTCGGAGAAGCGAGGTATGGTGCATGCATCTGCATGTGACTAATCCCATGGTAGCCAATGTTGGGAGGTATAGGCCCCTTTTATATATACTTTTGGAAAATGACGGCCGGTTGACAATGCACAAACTCTACCAGCTGTTGGTTTTGTTCTATGTTCGGTGGGCCCGTTATACAATATGCGTGTACGTTCACAAGGCTATAAATGTTATCCTAGCCATACCGTTAGGCACCCCCTTCCCCTTCCCCTCCCCTCCCCCTTCTGTGTTGGGGTGTACATGTACATACATTAGTGGTACAGACAACAAGTAGTACAAGACATTTTCGTTCTTTGTGGTTAAGTTGATACGAAGATCGGAAAACGACATACATGTAGAACGAAGGCAGCTCTACTGAAGATATTTTATTGGACTATACTGCTTATCACTGAGGACTTTTAGCTTCCCCTACGAAAAAATCTTGGCATGACATGTTCCAAATTCATGCGTGATATGTTTTTGCAAGTGTTCCAGTTTTCTATAGCACTGTTGAGCATGCTTATGTCATTAAATTGCAGGCATATCACTCTTCTAACTTGTACAGGATGAAGAGTTTCTATAAAGCGATTTCCCGACGAGGCATGCACATTAATATGCTTTATAACTTCTCGGGGGAACGTGTTTTTGAAACTCTTCAACCTGTACAAGTTAGAAGAGTGATATGCCTACAATTTAATGACATAAGCATGACCTACAGTGCTCTAGAAAAAGTGAATCACATGCGAACACATATCACACATGAATTTGGAACAAATCATGGCATGTCATGCCAAGATTTTTTCGCAGGGTTTATACCACATTCAATGTACATGTAATATGTATTTGATTTAAAATATCAACTACATTGAGCAGTTAGTCCAATCAACTTCTGGGGTTGTTTTAAATATTTGTTTTAGCATCCTCAGAGATTATGAGATAAGAGTATATTTATGTACATGTATATTCAAATTTCAAATACAAGTATGTGGTCTACAAGTATGTGCAAGGACATAATTCCAATGCCTAACATACTAACACAGAGTTGAAAAGAAACATGTACATGTACATGCTAACACACCAATAGATGATATACATTAAATAACATGTGGATTGTAAAATTGACGCACAATTGTAGTAAGCTCATTTCATACGTAAGCTCATTTCATGCATAAGCCCATAATGACTTGATGTCTCGACAAGTGTAGGCTACTTTTTGTACACTTTCTTTTTCCCCCTCCATAATTGTATAGGATAGGAATTTTAATGTGCCGGCAGGGCTTCATTGAGGTTGCTCAGCCCTTTTATTTTTCAGGTCTCCTGGCAGTTTTGGGTATTGTGGATAACATTAAACATAGATAATGAAATTGATGGATGGCAACGCCCGTGAAAAATTAAACATTAATGGCTGACGCATATGTACTTCCTCTAGTGAACTTCAAATCTATCTAAGAAAGCTTTGAGTGAGGTGTCCAAAACATTCTTTAGATGGTTTTTTTAGGCTGCCTGATGAAAAAATCTGTTGATCTCAAGCCTTTTGTTCATCTTGGCATTTTGATTGGACGGAACTTCTTTTCAGCCTAACAACCACTTCACAACACACAACACAAATATTAATATGGAGCATTAATAATGCTACACATTACAAGTTCCTTTTAGAAGCTAAACCCACCACAAAACTGCATCATAATTATGTTAATACCGCCTAAGCATTTTTATTTAAAGCTTTAAGCAGACCTATGAAACACACATAGTGTGAGACAAATAACACAAGGAACTTGTTTTTGCTTCTTACCAACAGCGTATTGCTAGTATTAAAATCCCCTAACCGCTCAAGCGGTAATGAAATTGGGCAATGAATAGGTAGATAAGAAGTCAAGTCAATAAGGGCTTTTGCCAATTAAAACCAACGGGAACCTCCAGTAAAACAAGAAACTCGAGTTCAAGAATAAGGCGTAACTGTGTCAAGTGTATAGCGTGACATCACTATGCAGTACACATTGTGTTGCGAATCCGGTAATTTCATTAATACTAGTACATCAAACATTTTCTTCATACTACAATTGTGAAATTCTCTTTCACTTTTCTTTCTCTTATTGTATGTCTATATACATATACATGTCTTGCCTTTTATGAATCGTTTTGCATGGCACTCCCGCCTCTACTCCTCCTAACCACATTTGATAATACCACTACATTATTTCACAATGTCAGTCCTTATTTACAAAGGATAAGTGTTACAACACTCCAGGAACAATTTTTTTATTGTTAAAACTGAACATTGGCCCCCTTGAGGTTTTTCCTCGATGAAACATATTGTTGTGTTTCTAGTTATCGTTGTTGTATATAACACTATCATTTCTATGCTATACAACATGTACTTGAAGCTATCCTTATAAGATTTTTCATTTCACAGGGAAGGTATAGGTGCTGCTAATGTTACAACTACATGTGCAACACCACCTTGTCCTGCTATTCAGTATTCCACTCTTGGAGCCACTATAACAAAAAAGCCAATTGCGTCTCCATGTGAATTGCCATCAAGAGTATCTGCCAAATATACAAGTGAACAATCACCAACTAGAACGCACACTCAAGTATCGGAAATTGAAGTGAAGCAAGTCAGCAGTGAAAATGATTTGATACCATTATTACCACCTGCATCTATTGCTGGAAATGATCCTGCACCACCAGTGCACATTCCAAACGCTATTGGTAATGTGATGGAAACAGAAATGAAGCAAGCTGGTATTGGAAGTAATTTGATTATACTTTCATCACCTGATTCTAGTACTGACCCTGATTTGGATCACGTTCAACAGCAGAGGATAAGCATTGGTGGTAAAGCAGTGTGGAAAGAAATGAAGCAAGCTGCGGGCTCAACACCTGAATCTAGTACTGACACAGATTTGGATCACATTCAACAGCAGAGGATAAGCATTGGTGGGAATGTAATGGGAAAAGAAACAAAACAAGTTACTGGCTCATCACCTGAATCTAGTACTAACACAGATTTGGATCACATTCAACAGCACAGGATAAGCATTGGTGGTAAATTATTGGAATCAGAAAAGAAGCAAGCTAGTAATGGCTCATCACATGATTTGGATTGCCCTCAACTCCCAAGGACGAGCATTGCTGGTAAAAAGCGTCTTCGGTCAGTTTCATTAGAGAAGCTTGAGATTATGCTACCAATGAAACGACTAGTTACTGAAGGCACAGGAAATACTGGTAACAGAAAGCATTTACAATGTGAAAATTTTCTGTCAAATTTCTATGCAAGAAAGGTATTTTTTTTTTTGCTACATACTACATTTTCTTGGATACTTATTCTTTTTTTTTTTCAGCACGACCCCATCACAGCTGTCGAATCAGTTGCGAATACTGTTGTTGGTCACACTAAAACATTCTTGCCTGTGTGCCGCAAATCAATTGATAAGATGGATTCTCGTGTAAGTTTCAGTCTTGTGCTTGCGTTTTAGTGCATTTATAATGTTTGCATATTGAAATGTAATGATAGTCATATTCAGCTATAGTGTAGGAGGTACATGTAGTACCTTTAAAAGTGTAAGGTGCATCATAGCATAAACCTCACACAATGTACATGTACATGTACATATAAGTTAATTATCTAATACTATAATTTCCAACGTTCGTACATCCGCGTAACCACCTATTTATAAACTCCGCCTAGCCTCTACAATTGTGGGTTTGAACACAACTAGCAACGCGTACCTAGCAACCAATGGAAACAGCCACTCCCACACAAATGACCAATGGTAATTGGCCGGTGTTCATATCGTACAGACCGGAAGTAGTACATGTACATGTATTTCATTGCGTGCGCGGGCTATTAAATAGGTTGCGTAGTAACCGTAGACCTAGTTTAAACATAATTGCCTTGTTTTGTCCAGAGCAATTCCAATTATTGTCAATGAGCTTTTATGCCTTGATAAATCTTTTCAACCTTTACTCTGACAGCTACTATGGTGTATTTTTTTATTTGTGTGTAATAATCATTTGAATATGCATCTCAATGGATGAGGTTGTGCACATACATGTGTACCTGTTTTTTTTTTTTTAGTGTTAACCTTAATTCTCCAGGTCCAAGTCCTAAGCGTAGGACCAATATTTGAAAATTCATTATAAATAGAAATGCAGTTTTTTGGCATCCATTTCTCTACTATTATTTGATGTGTCTATCAAGCTAAATTTACCAATTGTCAGTCTATTTTTTAAATCACACCCTTGGTTACACGATGCAAATAAACAGATACGGTTCTTAAAAATGCATTATGTAGAGAATTTAATTGTCACAGAAAAAAGTACGACAAGTATCACTTTTGTTTTTGAGACAATCCATAGTAGAGCACCACAACTTTTGCCACGACCCTCTCAAATCCTTTTCATTTTTCAGCAATCTGATAGGGCTCATTGAGATTAGTTATTGTGCACAGTTTCACTTTCGGATACACTTCGGTTAATTTACAATATTTTGTCAACTTCGTAAGCGCCACGAAATTTTGTGATCACTATGACTGTTTTGCAAAGCTACAGTAATGTGTCCATAAGGTTTTGATTGAAACTGTTACTAACACTAGAATGCACTCACCTCATGGGTGTACACATATGTATGTGTTGTGTGAAAACCTTAATAAACTTAATATTTTGACTAATTGTTTTACACTTCTCAAATTATCTCAAAACACCCCTATTCATTTCTCTATTTCAATTTAACCCCATGACAAGATAGGTTATGAAGTAGTTAATGCATTAAAATTAATTTTGGGTATCCGTTCCGCTAGTAAGTTATAAATTGATTTGTGTCAAAAACATTATGTTTCTTTGAGCTGCCGCTTGACCACAAAGTTTACACAGACGTAACGATGCTATTAAAACAGACGTAACTACGCTAGAAGGGCGTAGCCCAAGTTGCAAAAGAACGGGAAGGTCACGTTGCACGCTGCGCTACGCTTGCTAATATGCACTTTTAGCACGCATGACACTTCGATCCCGATACAACAATAGTGGCGCTCTATAAAGCATAGCAAAACTGTACGTGCTTTATTTATCTACTCATATACATGTGCAGGATCACACCATATGTGTAGTGGGGGTCAATGACCCCCACTGCTACAGGCTTAGTGATACTGTATCGCTCGAAGAGCCCTTCAAGTTGGACTGAGCAGTTAGTTTTTTTTTTTTGCTACAGCACTACACATATGGTGTGATCCTTTGTGCACATGTATATGAGTAGATAAATATAGCACGTACAGTTTTGCTATGCTTTATAGAGCGCCACTATTGTTGTATCGGAATTGAAGTGTCATGCGTGTTAAAAGTGCATATTAGCAAGCGTAGCGCAGCGTGCAACGTGACCTTCCCGTTCTTTTGCAACTTGGGCTACGCCCTTCTAGCGTAGTTACGTCTGTTTTAATAGCATCGTTACGTCTGTGTAAACTTTGTGGTCAAGCGGCAGCTCAAAGAAACATAATGTTTTTGACACAAATCAATTTATAACTTACTAGCGGAACGGATACCCAAAATTAATTTTAATGCATTAACTACTTCATAACCTATCTTGTCATGGGGTTAAATTGAAATAGAGAAATGAATAGGGGTGTTTTGAGATAATTTGAGAAGTGTAAAACAACTAGTCAAAATATTAAGTTTATTAAGGTTTTCACACAACACATACATATGTGTACACCCATGAGGTGAGTGCATTCTAGTGTTAGTAACAGTTTCAATTAAAACCTTATGGACACATTACTGTAGCTTTGCAAAACAGTCATAGTGATCACAAAATTTTGTGGCGCTTACAAAGTTGACAAAATATTGTCAATTAACCGAAGTGTATCCGAAAGTGAAACTGTGCACAATAACTAATCTCAATGAGCCCTATCAGATTGCTGAAAAATGAAAAGGATTTGAGAGGGTCGTGGCAAAAGTTGTGGTGCTCTACTATGGATTGTCTCTTTTTGAAGCATGATGTGTGGGCTACTTTATACATTATACGGCAGTGTTTTTACTAATTGATTTTGCCATTTTTTTACCGAAAACGCACTGTACATTTTCAAGATTTTGTCCATTCACTTGGCTATTCCCGCAACATGCATCTGACAAATACCTATCGTTCATAAGCTTGTGGAGCTAGCAATTTCCAAATGTACAATGTAGATTTTTATATGCTTAGTGCAAAAGACCTGACCTGGACTACCCCCTTCTTTTAAAATGTTGCTCTGATCTTCCCAACATTACGTTTTGGTACTTTAAGTTGCATGTGTATTTTGTGTATCTTTCTGAACATTATAATGTAAGTATTTAGCTATTTTTAAATGCCTGTCTTTGTGTGTTGTGTTGGCCCTGAAAACAATTTTAGGCATGTAAACAAAAATTGGCTGAAAAGGTTATTTCCAAGCAAGAGGAGGAAGATAAACGAAAGCAAGAACTGGAAGCACGGAAAGAGCAGGAGCGTCTTGAAAGGATCAGGTACACATATGATAATGTGGTTACTTGTATGCCATATTTTCATTATCAATTCTTGTATAGAAAACGTGAAGAAAGAGCGAAGAAAGTGATGGAGAAAAATGCAGCACTTCGTAGAGAAGAGGATGAGAAGAAGAGGGCTCATGAACAAAAGTCACATGTGCATGAAGTCCAGATGAAAAAGCAGTGTTTATTACAGCAGAAGACACAAGACATACATCGTAGGGCTCTGGAGCGTCATCAAGCAGCGGAAGCGCGTAAGAAGCAAGAGGAAGAACTGAAGGCTAGAAAACTTCAAGAAATGAAGAAGGCGGAGGAAATACGGTTAGAGATGCTGGAAGAAGAAAAGAAGCAGAAAAAGGTAGACAAACTGAATGAAAGGCATGTGAAGGATGTGACAGAAAAGAATACTTTGGGGAAGGTGAAGCAAGAGCATGAAGAAAGGATGAAACTTGAAAGTTCTAAATTACCTGAGGCTGAAGCACAGCGCATATTGGAAGAAGCAAAGAAGGAACAAGAACGAAAAAGAATTGAGAAGTTATTTGCTACTGAAATAGCCATAAAACCCCTCAGCAATAATAAAAAGGTACCCCACGAATTGTCCTTTGTACCAAAGGAGCAAATTGTACAGACACAAGGTGGAACTAAGCACATACCATTCCAAGTCCCCACTCCTGTTCACAATTTGAAAAATGGTACAACAAGTTCTTATGAAATGACTCCTGCAGACCCCATTACTCAGTATGAAAATTACAGTATTGGTGACTTAAGCAGTGGTGACTCAACAGATGAAGAGAATAGTCCTAAAAAACCTATTCCAGACTGGGCACACCATACTAAACTGAATAAGTGGATGGAGAATCAGGAGAACTCTGTTGCAAGCAATGAAGTTAATGTTGAAAACATTTTCCCTCCTAAGCAACTTCTGCACACTCCAGAATTAGAGAAGATATTTAAAACAAAGAGAAAGTGTTTTTTTGTGCGCTCCAGTTCAGCTAAATGGAACTCCCCTTTGCTGAAGTAAATCAACTACCAATATCATTTGTTGTTTTTCAGTGTAATGTTCTTGCTTAAGTATTTATGTTTACATACATGTACATGTGAATGGATTATAATGATTAAACTAGGTTTGATACATGCATTAGTTTTTGTGCTTTTGGAATTACAAGCTCATGAATGCATTTGCATGTGAAAGGGCTATTCCGGCTAAATAATGAGTGAAATAATAAATAATTGGCATTTTAGTAACATTTCTTGCACACTCCTGATTGGTCAAATATGTGAAATTTCATTATTATGCTAATCAAGATTGGGAACACAGTTCGAAATGGGTTAGTCTTGTACCCAAACCCTGATTCCCACAGCATCATGTGGGAATCCTGCAGGGTCTGGATAACGAGGCTAGAAATGGGTCAGTCATATTCGTATTTTCACTTTGTCACAGCGAATAACACTTAGATTTTAAAAATCAAACCATGTTAGACTATAACTAAATCTAGATTTATGGTATACAAAAGTAGACATAGCCATGAATTTTAGTTTACATTTTTGGTGTATTATAATTTAATTTCAGTGTATCTGTGATGGAACTTGGCATCCCATTGGCAATTGAGACATATGGATGCTGGGGAGCAGATGCTTGTCTCTGATAGCAAATCGCCTTGCAGTGAGAATGGGCTGCCAAAGCTATAACCATGGCCAGTTTGTATGGTAGGCTCAGCCTGGCTCTCATCAGAGCTAACGCCAGAGCTATTCTGTAACTCCTCCATTCCAGCCAGTGCATATTTATGGTGTATATAATTGTACTCATTATTCATGTTCTAAACATAATAATAATAATGATGATAAGATCACAGCCACTCGAGACCTGAAGATGTGCTCATAGTTGGGTGGGACAGGGGTAAGCCTGCAGCATTTGATGTCACGGTAGCATCGCCACTCTGCCCAGCCACATTGATGGACTCTAGTCGAATGTCTGGTGCAGCATCTGCGGCTGCAGAGGCCCGGAAGATAATGGTCCCAAATGTCAGGAGTTGGGGTGGACATGCATTCCACTGGCTGTCGAGACCTTCTGCAATTGGGGTAAAGAGGCTCATCTAACTTTTTCTAGGTTGGCATCCCACCTTTCAATCATCTTGTCCTCTCCCAAACCTTGTGTCTTGGTGGATGTTTACAGCAGGCTGAACATGACTTTGGTCAAATCCATTGCCAGAGCCATCTTGGCAAGGCTCCTGCCCTCATGACTAGTGTAGAATTACTATAGGTGTAGTTTGTAATAATAATAATAGTAATAATATTACTGTAGGTGGTAGCATATTAATAATGTTTTCTATTCGTGTATTCTCCTGTATCTTGTTATATAACAATATTATAATATCATAAATTAAAAATGATAATAACAATCATATCTCTCCACTGCTGAAAGAGGCCCAGGATTGGTAGCAGCAGAGGCTGAATCTCAAAAGAGGAAGAAGTATTCCTCTCTTGGAGCTAAATACTTCTTTGCTCCCATAGCATGTGAGTCTCTTGGTGTGTTTGGTGCTGAAACATTGTCTTTCTTAAGGACCTTGGCCATCGTCTGCACAAAACCACTGGAGACTCACAATCCTACCAATTCTTACTCCAGTGCCTTTCTGTGGCAATCCAGAGAGGAAATTCCACCTCCGTCTTGGGAACATTAAGTTCCTTTGATGGTTTAGATGACTTTTAGTTCTGTGTGTGAGTGATCGAGTGTTTTAGTGTGCCAGTACATTGTATATGTTAGGTTGTGTTGTTGTTAGCCATATATTTTTGTTTATATTAAAATAAATAAATAAATAAATATATGGAAAAGTTTACGAGAAAAGGGACCTAGCGTGTATTATAAAAAAGTAAAATAAAAATGCATTACGTTTGATTTGCTATAACTTCCGAACAGTTAACGCTAGCTATCAACTTCCTGTTTTCAACACTTCATACTGCACCATTTCTCTATAGGGTAAAATACATTTTGGAGTCTTGCACTTGCTCCGTGTCAGTATTGCAATGTTCGATACCCCACTGGGTTCAAACCCGCCATAACTTTCGGTAGGAGTAATCAATTCGCTTCAAATTCGGTTTGTAGGTAGAGAGGTCCTATACCTCTCGATTTGTTCTGTTCGTTAATTTTTATGCCATCCGTTACGGAGATACAGTTGAACAAACTACGTGCACGTTTTCCCGCTTGATTCGCGCCAATATTATAATCCCCGCCTCCCCATACATTGAGCGGAACGCAATTTGCCCAAATCATTGGCGCGAACCGAGCGCGAAAATGGGCACGTAGTTTGTTCAACTGTATCTCCGTAATGGATGGCATAAAAATCAACGAACAGAACAAATCGATAGGTATAGGACCTCTTTACCTACAAACCGAATTTGAAGCGAATTGATTACACCTACCGAAAGTTATGGCGGGTTTGAACCCAGTGGGGTATCGAACGTTGCAATACTGATACGGAGCAAGTGCAAGACTCCAAAATGTATTTTACCATAGAGAAATGGTGCAGTATGAAGTGTTGAAAATAGGAAGGTGATAGCGTTAACTGTTCGGAATTTATGGCAAATCAAACGTAATGCATTTTTATTATACTTTTTTTATAATACACGCTAGGTCCCTTTTCTCGTAAACTTTCCCATATATATATAATAAAATGGGACAGTTTCCGAGAAAATGATACTTCGCATATATAAATATAAAGTTATAAAAATGCCTCGCGTTTGAATCGCTATAACTCCAGAACAATACATGATATTAACTTTCTATTTTCAACACATCATACTACTCCATTGCTCTATAATAAAATACATTTTGGGGCCTTGCATATGCTCCGTGCCAGTATTGCAACGTTCGATACCCCAGCGGGTTCAAACCCACCATAACTTTAGGTAGGAGTAATCAATTCGCTTCAAATTCGGTTTGTAGGTAGAGAGGTCATATACCTATCGATTTGTTCTGTTCGTTAATTTTTATGTCATCCGTTGCGGAGATACAGCGGCGCAAAGTTGGTACAAGTTTCCCGCTCGAATCGCGCCGTTGTACGTGCGTGAACTGCTTCCATACCAAATTCATGAATATGCAAATACTTCCTGTGGGCTGAGACTTGGATAACTTATAGCCACACCTATATATACTGCGCTAGCTAGCTAGCTGGAGTGGGTAAGTATTTAATCTATCGTCCCTGTTACAGTTGATATTCGTTATCTTCTGTGTATAGATAAACGATATGCATAGCGACGTCCACTGAAGACAAGCTCGTAAGAGGTTCAATCGGCGGACGAGTTCGAGCCGGTACGGTTACGACGAGATATTCAAGATACTTTCGATGAGGATGGGGAGATCGAGAACGGTAGTGACGGCGGTCATACCACTGACGATGGTGGTTGTAGGAAGTAAACAGCCGCTAAATCACCACCGGCCCCGCCCCCCACATATGGGCCATTGCAAGTCCAGACAGCAGCCCTGCAAAACCAACAGATGCAATGCAGAGCCACCAACCCGCACTACCTAGGGAACCACCCGCCCATATCAGACCCTACACAGGAGCTACCAACTAACCAATGGGGTCAGCCTCCACAGTACAAGTAGAGATACTTATACTAACCCTCTCCCTGCAAATGGAGTTGGCAGCCCTCACAATTTCAGGGCAGCCATGAACTACATGTACATGTACCAAGGGAAGTCACACATGCCCCCTCCCAACACTACCAGTGGAACTACATGTATTAGCCCTCACTGCAAATGGCCTTACATGTACATGTAAGCAGAACCCCATTGGTCCAGCCCCCTCCCCTCCCCACCCCCACTATTGATTATTCTCTGCAAGTTCAAGCTTAAGGGGCCAATGGAGCCATCCCCACACAGCAAAATCACCAGTCCCCATCACTACAGCCTTGCAAACTTTCAAAACAATACCTCCACACTGCAAGTAGTGGAGCCACCAGCTCTCTTACGGATGGGGTTACCAGACCTTGCACTGCCAGTATGGGAGCCCTCACAAGCAGGGGTCAATAGATGCCAGTGGAGATGCCGCCCTCACACTACAAGTAGTCCCCATAAAGTACTGTACGTACACCCTCCCCTCTCCAAACAGTGGAACCATAAGCCCTCAATGCACGTGCTCCACACACTGAGACCAGCCACCTGGACCAGCGGAGTCAGCTCCCTCACTGCAAGTGGACAGTATCATTGGACCATTAATGCAAGTGAACTTAATAGCCACACGATACAAGTGAACTAACATGTAATACCTCCCGCACACTGCAAGTACTGGAGCCACCATCTCTCTTACAGATGGGGTTACCAGACCCTGCACTGCCAATGGAGATGCCAGCCATCACACTACAAGCAATTAAGCAGTCCCCAAATTTCAGGGGAAGCCATGAACTACATATGCACTGAACGTACACCCGCCCTTTCACTGCAAGTGCCCTACACACTGGGACCAGCCCCCACGGCCCTCCTGCCCACTACCTGTCTTTCACTGCAGGTAGAGTCAACGGCCCAGGGACAAATGGGGTCAGCTCCCTCACTGCAAGCAGACAGTAACATTGTAACTATTAATGCAAGTGAACTTAAAAGCCCACACTGCATTCCAGTTAGCACCATTGGAGCCATATTCCAGATGGAGTTATCAGACTGCCAGCAGGGAAGCCACCAGCTGCTAAACTCCCCGGGGTCATTGGGGGGTCCCACAATAATGCATACTGGTGGATGGAGTCACACTGCAAGTGGAAATGGCACCCCGCACAATTTTAGGGAGCCACGAACTGGAGCCACACATGCCCCCACTATCTATGGAACCATTCACCCTCACTAGCAGCCCCCACATATGACACCCTATCTCCCACTACCTATTATCATTCACTGCAAGTTTCAGCAGCCTTCTCAGCCTTCTCAATACAAGTGCACCATACCAATGACCATTCACTGCAAGTTCAAGGGGCCAATGGTCACACATCAAAACCACCATCCTCCATTGATCACTGCAAGTGAACTAAACAACCGCACGATGCAAGTGAATTTCCATTAAATGTAAATGCCTCCACAATGCAAGTAGTGGAGCCACCAGCTCTGTTACAGATGGGGTTACCAGACCCTGCATTTGGTCAATGCCAGCAGGGGTGCCCACACAAGCTGGGGTCAGTAGGTATTTGATGCCAGTAGAGATGCTAACCCTCACACTACAACCCATGAACTACATGTACTGTACGTACACCTGCCCATCTCAAAACACTACCAATGGAACCATTAGGCCTCCTGCCCTGCACTACCTGCATGTCCTTCACTGCACGTTGAGTCAACATACGGCCCAGGGACCAATGGCGTCAGCTCCCTTACTGCAAGTGGACAGTATCATTGGAATCATTAATGCAAGTGAACTTAATAGCCGCACATTACAGGTCCCGTTAGCACCAGCGGTTCTTGGTCTGTCAGCTAAGGAGCCACCAGCTGCTAAACACCCCAGGGTCATTGGGGCCCCCAGAATAATCATGCTGGTGGAAACTCACAACAGTGGAATTGGAATTGGTAACCCCCACAATATTAGGGGAACCATGAACTGGAGCCCCCCGCTATCCATGGAACCATTAGCCCTCACTTAGCAGGAGTACCTCCCACTACATGTACCTATCCTTCACTGCATGTTTCATCTGCCAAGATTACCAGCCGTATCACTACAAGTGCACCATACCCGTGAACATTTACCGCAGGTTCAAGGGGCCAATGGGACCACTGGAGCCATTCTCACACATTAGAACCACCATCCCCCATAACTGCAAGTGAACTTAACAGCCGCACAAGACAAGTGAACTTACATTTAATGCCTACACACTGCTACTAGTAGAGCCACCAGCTGCCACATTACCGGTCCTCACAAAACTAGACCCCATCATGAGGAGTGGAACCACACATGCAATGGAGCCATTAGCTCTCACTGCATGTGGACTAACTTACATGGTGCAGGCCCCAAACACTGGGGCCAGCCACAATGGCCCCCTATCCGCTTAACCTCACACAGTACAACCACCAGCTCCTCAATGCAAATGGAACCACCAGACCCACTACCTGTGAAACCTTTAACTCCCTACCTGTGAAACTGACCAGTCATTAACCCCCACACTACAAGAGGACTTACACTGTCAGGAGAACCATCAACTACTAGTGGAGCTACCAGCCCGCATTGGACAAATGGGAACACCATGCACCACTGAAGCAGCCTCCGTTTGTAGAGTGTACATGTATACGTTTTGAACACATTTTGTGTTGTAGATCTGAACTAAATGTTTGTGCATGTACAGAGGCATGTACAGAGTTATTTTATCTGGGGTGGAAGTGAAGCCCATGCTGTTAGTGGTGAATATATTTACCAGCCCTATCGGTACTGATTGCGGGTGGTCTGCACCCGTGGTTGGTTTATATACACAAGCAGAGAGCTTTTTGGAAGATAAAAAATAAGAATAAAACCCCCTACAGCTGGGAACTACATGTAGTGCTTTACATTGTTGAGGTACACTTAGCAAAACATGTAAGTGCCATTTTGGATGTGTGTCACGGTGAAGACATCAGAATTCATGACCGCACAAGTGAAGTTGGTGGTCATGAATTCCAATGTCTTCACCGTGCCAAATTATAGCTGTGACTGCGCATGCAATTTATGTGACATTCTAAGTGGCACTTACAAGTTTTGCAACTTGTACATGTATCTCAACACTACACAGTTCCCAGTAGGCTTTTTTCTTTTCAAAAAGCCTTCTGCTTGTCTATATAAACCAACCACGGGTGCAGACCACCCGCAATCAGTACCGATAGGGCTGGTAACTATATTCACCACTAACAGCATGGGCTTCACTTCCACCCCAGATAAAATAACTCTGTACATGCCTCGGTACATGCACAAACATTTAGTTCAGATCTACAACACAAAATGTGTTCAAAACGTACACATGTACACTCTACAAACGGAGGCTGCTTCAGTGGTGCATGGTGTTCCCATTTGTCCAATGCGGGCTGGTAGCTCCACTAGTAGTTGATGGTTCTCCTGACAGTGTAAGTTCTCTTGTAGTGTGGGGGTTAATGACCAGTTTCACAGGTAGGGAGTTAATGGTTTCACAGGTAGTGGGTCTGGTGGTTTCATTTGCAGTGAGGAGCTGGTGGTTGTACTGTGTGGGGTTAAGTGGATAGGGGGCCATTGTGGCTGGCCCCAGTGTTTGGGGCCTACACCATGTAAGTCCCCATGCAGTGAGAGCTAATGGCTCCATTGCATGTGTGGTTCCACTCCTCATGATGGGGTCTAGTTTTGTGAGGACTGGTAATATGGCAGCTGGTGGCTCCCCTGCTGGCAGTCTGATTACTCCATACGTAAGAGGGCTGTTGGGGGTGGGTGCTGGGTGAGTCTGGTTCCACTGGTATTGTGTGTTTGCAGTGAGAGGGCTAGTGAGTGAGGGATGGCATTGCACGTTCACTCCTGGATCTCGGATACAACTTGCAGTAAAGGATAGGTAGTGAGAGATACAGTGGAAACCATCACACTTGCTCCTATAATTTATTTGTACTGTTATTTTGTTCACTTGATTATATTTCAATAACAATGAGCTCAAATGGAAATCTGACAATGCAGGTATAGTGTACAACTATTTTTCAATATATACTGAAAGTTAAAAAGCATCACGTGACTATTTACTTTTGTTATTAACACTTGTTGTGACCCCAGTACAAAAAAAATTGTGAGCATAATTCCTCCTCCTGTAGGCAATAGATCTTGACCATATTCGCAATGCATCTAAAGAACAAGCATTAGCAACCTTTGGCCGAGTCGGTTTTTAAGTCCGGTAAATAGTTACGGTATTATCGAGCTAGATATGCGTTTTTAGCTCGTAAAAGCTTAGCGATGCTATTTCGTAGTACGCTCTCACTGGACTGCTATATTTCGCTTCCGAGTCGTCACATGTTAGATCTATCGCGAAATCGTACTTGGGAGGCAATAGACCCTTCTTTGCCGTTAAAAAAGTGCCATCAGAGCTGAGTACCTGAAAACCTCCGCCATATCGCGATGAATTGCATTTGAAACGTCATCATTGCGTCATTTTGTATCGTGAATATACTTATAATGTGACGATAATACGAATGGATCCAAGTGCTGTCATTGACTTAGTGAGGATTGCGAAAACGGTTCTTAACCTAACGATGCTGCATCTTGTAGCCACTCACGGCGAACGTTTAGTAAATCAGTAGCATCAAATTGGGAAGCTTTATGGGCCACTCGCCAAGGCTAGCGTTCTATCACCCAAAGCTTCGAATCCTTGATGGCAGCTTCTAAATAGCTAATTGGGTACGCTTTCCTTCCAGCTTTAGAGTTGCCTCTTGCTTTTTGACGTTTCTTGTAACCTGCCCAATTTGATGCTATATTATCTCTGCCGATACGTCACATTATAAATATATTCACGATACAAAATGACGCAATGATGACGTTTCAAATGCAATTCATCGCGATATGGCGGAGGTTTTCAGGTACTCAGCTCTGATGGCACTTTTTTAACGGCAAAGAAGGGTCTATTGCCTCCCACGTACGATTTCGCGATAGATCTAACATGTGACGACTCGGAAGCGAAATATAGCAGTCCAGTGAGAGCGTACTACGAAATAGCATCGCTAAGCTTTTACGAGCTAAAAACGCATATCTAGCTCGATAATACCGTAACTATTTACCGGACTTAAAAACCGACTCGGCCAAAGGTTGCTAATGCTTGTTCTTTAGATATATTGCGAATATGGTCAAGATCTATTGCCTACAGGAGGAGGAATTATACTCACAATTTTTTTTGTACTGGGGTCACAACAAGTGTTAATAACAAAAGTAAATAGTCACGTGATGCTTTTTAACTTTCAGTATATGTTGAAAAATAGTTGTACACTATACCTGCGTTGTCAGATTTCCATTTGATCTCATTGTTATTGAAATATATTCAAGTGAACAATATAACAGTACAAAAAAATTATAGGAGCAAGTGTGATGGTTTCCACTGTAGGGCCGTGGGGGCTAGCCCCGTATGTGGGGACTGCTAAGTGAGAGCTAATGGTTCCATGGGCATGTGTGACTCCAGTTGATGGCTCCCCTAATATTGTGTGGGGTGCCGAATTCCTATTGCCGTGTGAGAGCTGGAGTCTCCACCAGCATGCATTATTGTGGGGGGCCCCCAACGACCCTGCAGAGGGTTTTAGCAGCTGGTGGCTCCCTCGTTGGACAGGTGCTAACTGGACTTGTTGTATGGGGCTATTAAGTTCACTTGCAATAATGCGTCTGTCCGCTTGTAGTGAGGGAGCTGACCCCTGGGCCAATAACTCAACATGCAGTGAAGGGGCAGGAGGGCTGTGGGGGCGGGTCCCAGTGTGTAGGGTAGTTGCAGTGAGGACTAATGGTTCAAATGGTAGTGTTTGGAGAGGGGCGGGTGTATGTTCAGTGCATGTAGTTCATGGCTTTCCCTG
This sequence comes from Spongilla lacustris, assembly GCA_949361645.1. Taxonomy (NCBI): domain Eukaryota; kingdom Metazoa; phylum Porifera; class Demospongiae; order Spongillida; family Spongillidae; genus Spongilla; species Spongilla lacustris. The sequence goes on from OX442418.1 coordinate 7,298,915, forward strand.
AAATTTGGGGACTACTTGTAGTGCGATGGCTGGCATCTCCACTGGCATATACATATTGACCCCAGCTTATGTGGGCAGTGCAGGTCTGGTAACCCCATCTGTGAGAGAGCTGGTGGCTCTACTATTAGCAGTGTGTAGGCATTAAATGTAAGTTCACTTGTCTTGTGCGGCTGTTAAGTTCACTTGCAGTTATGGGGGATGGTGGTTCTAATGTGTGAGAATGGCTCCAGTGGTCCCATTGGCCCCTTGAACCTGCGGTAAATGTTCACGGGTATGGTGCACTTGTAGTGATATGGCTGGTAATCTTGACTGATGAAACATGCAGTGAAGGATAGGTACATGTAGTGGGAGGTACTCCTGCTAAGTGAGGGCTAATGGTTCCATGGATAGCGGGGGGCTCCAGTTCATGGTTCCCCTAATATTGTGGGGGTTACCAATTCCAATTCCACTGTTGTGAGTTTCCACCAGCATGATTATTCTGGGGGCCCCAATGACCCTGGGGTGTTTAGCAGCTGGTGGCTCCTTAGCTGACAGACCAAGAACCGCTGGTGCTAACCGGACCTGCAGTGTGGGGCCATTAAGTTCACTTGCATTAATGATTCCAATGATACTGTCCGCTTGCAGTGAGGGAGCTGACGCCATTGGTCCCTGGGCCGTATGTTGACTCAACGTGCAGTGAAGGACATGCAGGTAGTGCAGGGCAGGAGGCCTAATGGTTCCATTGGTAGTGTTTTGAGATGGGCAGGTGTACGTACAGTACATGTAGTTCATGGGTTGTAGTGTGAGGGTTGGCATCTCCACTGGCATCATATACCTACTGACCCCAGCTTGTGTGGGCACCCCTGCTGGCATTGATCAAATGCAGGGTCTGGTAACCCCATCTGTAACAGAGCTGGTGGCTCCACTACTTGCAGTGTGGAGTGTGGAGGCATTTACATTTAATGGAAATTCACTTGCATCGTGCGGCTGTTGAGTTCACTTGCAGTGATCAATGGGGGATGGTGGTTTTGATGTGTGACCATTGGCCCCTTGAACTTGCAGTGAATGGTCACTGGTATGGACTGTACTTGTAGTGTGTGGGGGCTGCTAAGTGAGGGTGAAATGGTTCCATAGATAGTGGGGGCATGTGTGGCTCCAGTTCGTGGCTCCCTAAAATTGTGCGGGGTGCCATTTCCACTTGCAGTGTGACTCCATCCACCAGTATGCATTATTGTGGGACCCCCCAATGACCCCGGGGAGTTTAGCAGCTGGTGGCTTTCCTGCTGGCAGTCTGATAACTCCATCTGGAATATGGCTCCAATGGTGCTAACTGGAATGCAGTGTGGGCTTTTAAGTTCACTTGCATTAATAGTTACAATGTTACCGTCTGTTTGCAGTGAGGGAGCTGACCCCATTTGTCCCTGAGCCGTTGACTCTACTTGCAGTGAAGGACTAGTAGTGGGCAGGAGGGCCGTGGGGGGCTGGTCCCAGTTTGTGGGGCACTTGCAGTGAAAGGGCGGGTGTACGTTCAGTGCATATGTAGTTCATGGCTTCCCCTGAAATTTGGGGACTGCTTAATCGCTTGTAGTGTGATGGCTGGCATCCCCATTGGCATCATACCTACATGTACATTGTATTGACCCCAGCTTGTGTGGGCACCCCTGCTGGCAGTGCAGGGTCTGGTAACCCCATCTGTAAGAGAGATGGTGGCTCCAGTACTTGCAGTGTGCGGGAGGTATTAAATGTTAGTTCACTTGTATCGTGTGGCTATTAAGTTCACTAGCATTAATGGTCCAATGATACTGTCCACTTGCAGTGAGGGAGCTGACCCCATTGGTCCAGATGGCTGGTCTCAGTGTGTGGAGCACTTGCAGTGTAGGCTTATGGTTTCACTGTTTGGAGAGGGGCGGGTGTATGTACAGTACTTTATGGGGACTACTTATAGAGTGAGGGCGGCATCTCCACTGGCATCTATTGACCCCTGCATGTGAGGGCTCCCCTACTGGCAGTGCAGGGTCTGGTAACCACATCCGTAAGAGAGCTGGTGGGGAGGTATTATTTTGAAAGTTTGCAAGGCTGTAGTGATGGGGACTGGTGGTTTTGCTGTGTGGGGATGGCGCCAATGGTCCCTTGAACTTGCAGAGAATAATCAATAGTGGGGGTGGGGAGGGGAGGGGGCTGGACCAATGGGGTTCTGCTTACATGTACATGTAAGGCCATTTGCAGTGAGGGCTAATACATGTAGTTCCACTGGTAGTGTTGGGAGGGGGCATGTGTGACTTCCCTTGGTACATGTACATGTAGTTCATGGCTGCCCTGAAATTGTGAGGGCTGCCAACTCCATTTGCAGGGAGAGGGTTAGTATAAGTATCTCTACTTGTACTGTGGAGGCTGACCCCATTGGTTAGTTGGTAGCTCCTGTGTAGGGTCTGATATGGGCGGGTGGTTCCATAGGTAGTGCGGGTTGGTGGCTCTGCATTGCATCTGTTGGTTTTGCAGGGCTGCTGTCTGGACTTGCAATGGCCCATATGTGGGGGGCGGGGCCGGTGGTGATTTAGCGGCTGTTTACTTCCTACAACCACCATCGTCAGTGGTATGACCGCCGTCACTACCGTTCTCGATCTCCCCATCCTCATCGAAAGTATCTTGAATATCTCGTCGTAACCGTACCGGCTCGAACTCGTCCGCCGATTGAACCTCTTACGAGCTTGTCTTCAGTGGACGTCGCTATGCATATCGTTTATCTACACAGATAATAACGAATATCAACTGTGACAGGGGCGATAGATTAAATACTTACCCAGCTAGCTAGCTAGCGCAGTATACATAGGTGTGGCTATAAGTTATCCAAGTCTCAGCCCACAGGAAGTAGTTGCATATTCATGTAATTTGGTATGGAAGCGGTTCACGCACGTACAACGGCGCAATTCGAGCGGGAAACGTGTACCAACTTTGCGCCGCTGTATCTCCGTAACGGATGACATAAAAATTAACGAACAGAACAAATCGATAGGTATATGACCTCTCTACCTACAAACCGAATTTGAAGCGAATTGATTACTCCTACCTAAAGTTATGGTGGGTTTGAACCCGCTGGGGTATCGAACGTTGCAATACTGGCACGGAGCATATGCAAGGCCCCAAAATGTATTTTATTATAGAGCAATGGTGTAGTATGAAGTGTTGAAAATAGGAAGTTAATATCGTTTATCGTTCGGGAGTTATAGCGATTCAAACGCGAGGCATTTTTATAACTTTATATTTATATATGCGAAGTATCATTTTCTCGGAAACTGTCCCAAATTATATTATAATTATAATTATATATATAATTGGGGGCCATTCTATCTAGAGTATGTGTTTGACATTGTGTTGTGTGTTTAAATTGTATATATTATATGTATACATGTATGTTTTAAATAATAAGAACATGTATTTTACATGTATAATAATAATAATAATAATAATAATAATAATAGACCGCTAGAAAAGCGTACGTCGCCACCTGTCACCAGGAAGAGAGCATGCAGCTGGAGCTGAACTGTTACGTGGAGAATGGTGTTGTCATGGATCTTTCTCATGTTAAGTCCCGCTCAGAATTTGTTTCCATGATCGAGCAACTTGAGGTTTCAGTAGGATGGTTAGATACTGACCTAAAACCAGATCAGAAGTGGGAAGTTCCAGAAGATAGGCTGAGGGCTCTGGAGATGTTTCAGGTGGACTCAAGGAAACTGTCCAATTTGAAGATAGCATTGAAGAAATTTGATGAGTTGAATGGTGACAAGGCCAATGGATGCAACTCGGGAATGGCTACGAAAAGTGAGGGACCTCCCTCTCAGATTAGGGCCACACAAGAGGCTGTCCATTCGGAGGCTGCTTCTGAAGACAAAGTGGATCACTTACTAAAACCACTGACGTTGGATGAAGCTAGACCGCAAGCTCTATCAAAGAATAGGCGTAGGAAATTGGAGCGAAAGTGGGTGTAGACTCAGGGATTTGATGTCTGATTATTAAGTATATTATTAAAAAAATAAATAAATAAATAAATAATAATATTTTGTGTACTCTTCTTATTACTGTCAATAATAATAATAATACGCCCTATTGCTGTTGGATGTACCCTTCGTCGTCTTGTTGCCAAATGTGCAGGAAGTAAAGTGATGAAGGAGATGGGGGAATTACTTTTTCCAAAGCAGTTGGGGTATGCAATAAAGAGGGGAATTGAAATTGCCATACATTCTGCGCGAGTTTATCTATCCAACCTGCCCCATGATCATTTGATTCTTAAACTTGATTTTAAGAATGCATTTAATACTATCCGCAGGGATAAGATGCTCCTGGCAGTTAAAGATCTTGCCCCTAGTTTGCTTCCTTTTGTCCATTCTTGTTTTGGGGAACAGAAGTTATTCAGTCGTCAGAAGGGGTGCAGCAGGGTGACCCTCTCGGACCTCTGCTTTTTTGTCTCACAATCCACAACATGTGCTCTCAATTAAAATCTGAGTTGCGCATGTTCTACTTGGATGATGGAACCCTTGGTGGAACCTTAACTGATGTGCTTCAAGACCTCCAGTTAATCACCAAGGAAGCACATTCATTGGGTCTACAACTTAATTATGGAAAATCAGAGATCATCAGCAACAACACCACCATAATACAAGCAATGCTGACTGCAGTCCCTGGACTGCAAGTTACAGAACCAAAGTGCACCACACTTCTGGGTACTCCCCTTGGTGATATTGCTTCAATATCTACTGCTATCTGTGCAAAAATAGTTTTTTTGAAAAAAATGGGTGAAAGGTTGTGCAATTTAGATGCACATGATGCTCTGCTATTGCTGCGTCACTCATTTGCAATACCCAAGCTTCTAAATATTTTGCGCACCTCTCCCTGTTTCCTTTCAGAGAAACTTGTTGATTTCGATGACCTTTTGCAATCCATCCTAAGCAGCACTTTAAATATCTCTCTTGGAATTAATGATCCAGCCTGGACACAAGCTCAGCTTCCTATAAAGCTTGGCGGCCTTGGTATTCGGAGTGCGTGTCAGCTTGCACCTTCAGCCTTCCTGGCTTCAGCTGCTGGCACCTCTGATACATTGAAGAGCATGCTCCCTGCATCTCTACACAATGCCTCCATCCCTGATGTTGAGTCTGCACTTTCCCACTGGTCCCAAAGAAACAACACAGCCCCACCTGTACCTCCTGCTTCTTGTTTTCAAAAAGCTTGGGATCTACCAAAAATGCAGTTGGTAGCTCAAGGTCTGCTGGCCAATGCTGATAGTCCATCTTCCCGTGCTCGTCTTCTTGCTGCATCCACACCAGAGTCAGGAAAATGGCTAAATGCATTCCCTATATCCTCCATAGGCCTGAGAATGGATAACTCCACCATCCGAATTGCAGTTGGGCTCAGACTTGGTGTTCCCTTGTGCCATTCACACACTTTTCGCCATTGTGGTTCTCACGTGAATGACCTTGCTACTCATGGCCTAAGCTGTAGATGGAGTGAAAGTCGCCACTCCAGGCATTCTAGCTTAAACGACATCATCCACAGAGCACTGTCAGCTACAAAAATACCTGCTGGTTTGGAGCCTTCTGGAGTAGCTAGATCTGATGGTAAAAGGCCAGATGGAATTTCAATGGTTCCCTGGAAAGAGGGGAAACTCCTTGTGTGGGATGCTACATGCAGAGACACCTTGGCACCATCATATCTCTCCACTGCTGAAAGAGGCCCAGGATTGGTAGCAGCAGAGGCTGAATCTCAAAAGAGGAAGAAGTATTCCTCTCTTGGAGCTAAGTACTTCTTTGTTCCCATAGCATGTGAGTCTCTTGGTGTGTTTGGTGCTGAAACATTGTCCTTTCTTAAGGACCTTGGCCATCATGTGCACAAAACCACTGGAGACTCACAATCCTACCAATTCTTACTCCAGTGCCTTTCTGTGGCAATCCAGAGAGGAAATTCCACTTCCGTCTTGGGAACATTAAGTTCCTTTGATGGTTTAGATGACTTTTAGTTCTGTGTGTGAGTACATTGTATATGTTAGGTTGTGTTGTTGTTAGCCTTATATGTTAGTTTATCATGTATGTTAGTTTATCATGTATGTTAGTTTATATTATAAAAAATAAAAATAAAAAATAAAAAAATTAAATAATAATAATAATAATAATAATAATAATAAAATGGCGGCAAGTAGCTCCGGGTGCGGAGCTAGTTTGGCTTCTGGAAGATCTAAGAAGTCAAAGTGCTGCCCTTGCAACGGACGTAACGCCCGTTGCAAGTCTTGCATTTGTTGTAGGTCAGAGCGTGCTTGTGTCAATTGCCTTCCTTCGAAGCGCAGCTGCTGCTCTAATTCAAATTCAAATTCTACTCAAGAGCTAGAGTCAGAGCGGTCACGTAATTTGCATTCCGTGGCTTCTCTTTCCTTTTCAACGCCAACTCCATCAGATCTACGGCTACATGTCATCCTAAAGTGAATTCACTACCATCGCTGCGACCACAAGTAGATTCACCAAATCCGCTGGTGGTGACAACGTCACAACAGGCTTCTGGAAGATCTAAGAAGTCAAACTGCTGCCCTTGCAATGGACGTAACGCCCGTTGCAAGTCTTGCATTTGTTGTAGGTCAGAGCGTGCTTGTGTCAATTGCCTTCCTTCGAAGCGCAGCTGCTGCTCTAATTCAAATTCAAATTCTACTCAAGAGCCAGAGTCAGAGCGGTCACGTAATTCGCATTCCGTGGCTTCTCTTTCCTTTTCAACGCCAACTCCATCTACGGCTACATGTCATCCTAACGTGAGTTCACTACCATCGCTGCGACCACAAGTAGATTCACCAAATCCGCTGGTGGTGACAACGTCACAACTTGCACAAGATCACTCACAACTGCCAAAACCTATCCTCCCATCTCCACAACACAACTCACCTCGTAACACCCTTTCAAATGAACAGGTACATTTACCTACAACACATATGCATATTGATCTTGATCCCCATAAGGAGCCTTGCATTGTAGAGGGATGTAATGAGCATATTGCCCCAACTATGTGGCTTATTCATATGACTAATCATGCCAAGGGTGTTCTTCCAGGAGCAGTTCCCACTTCATGGCTGCGGGAACAGTCCCGTTACATCTGTCCTAACTGCAGTTCCCTTGTTGCTAATTCTCATTCTGTTTCCCATTCCAGGAAGTGCCCTTCTGTGGCCTCCTGTAGTCAGACTCAGTCACATGACATCAAGGTGGTGCCTTGCTCTATCTCACATCAAGCCACTTTGCCCTGTCTTCAAGACATTTGTAGTTTGCGGCACCCCACTATTCGGTTTGTTCCTTCAAAAGCCAGGCCAGCATTTGCACGTGCTCTATCATCTGTTCTGAAGGAAATACTGGCAGAGAACTCTGTTGATGCTTGGACTAAATTGCTAATGCTTCCAAAATGTGTTCTCCCCACCGCCAAGCGTGGTGGTCGGCATAATAAGCCCATCCCTATTGATACTCTGTGTGGTTTGTGGCTGAAAGGCAACCTTTGCGAGTTGTGGCATCTTGCACAGACTCGTGTTGCAATGTCTAAACAGTCCAAAAGAGTGTCACCAAACAAAGTGGTGGCTTCTGCAATGTCACTGGCCAAAGATGGTCTCTATGGCAAAGCATGTCAGATGCTAACATCTCAGGGCATAGCACCAAATGATGATAACACCTGGAATCTCCTGATTTCCAAGCATCCCCAAGGTGACTGTCCATCAATCCCTGCTGCTCCACCAGCAGTAGAAGCAGTGTTACCACCAAATTTTAACATCATCCCTGTTCTGAGATCTTTCTCCAAGCTAACAGGAGCAGGCCCCACAGGCATGCGTATTCAACACCTGATCGATGCAGCTGAAGTCCCACTATCATGCTCAATTCAACAATCTTTAAAAGCAGTTGTCAACATCCTTGCTGCTGGTAGAGCTCCACCCATGATATCAGCCTTCCTAGCCGGAGGTAACCTCACAGCGTTGGTGAAGTCTAAGCAAGGTTGTACTATGGATATTCGCCCTATCGCGGTGGGAGAAGCCCTCCGCCGTCTTACTGGGAAGTGTCTGTGTGCACTAGTGAGGGCTAAGGCTTCTGAATTTTTCCAACCATACCAGTTTGGGGTGGCATGTCCTATGGGAGCAGAAAAGGTTGCACACGGTCTGAGGGCATCTATGGAAGAGCACTGGTCAGAAGAGAACTTTACAGTGATGAAAGTGGATATGAAGAATGCCTTTAATATGGTGTCCCGTCAGGCTCTCCTCTCGGAGTGTGCCAAGCACTTCCCTGAGCTCTACCCATGGGCTCATTGGTGTTATAGCCAGCATCCATTTCTGTGGCATGAAATGGGGAATTTGGCATCAGAGTGTGGTGTCCAACAAGGGGACCCACTTGGCTCCCTCTTGTTCTCTTTGGTGTTGAATATTCTGGTGGCTGAGATTGCATCTGATGCAGGCTGTGCCCATCTCTTGTACCATGCTTGGTACATGGATGATGGGGTTGTGGCTGGTGTCAGCACAGAGGTAAGAAGAGTACTTGCCATTCTAGAAAAAAAGGGTCCTTCCTTGGGCCTCCATATCAACATACCTAAGTGTGAAGTTTTTTGTTGTGGTGACCTAAGCCTATTCCCATCATCAATGAAGCAGTCACACCAGCCCAACCTTGAAATCTTAGGGATTCCCATTGGTGACCTTGACTTTTGTACCAGCTATATTTCACAGAAGCACAACTTAGCTAAACAACTCATGCTACAGCTTGAGGAAGTAGGCTCACATGACCCTCAAGTAGCATTGATGCTCCTCCGCACTTGTAGTGGCTTCTGTAAATTAGCTCATCTGGCTCGGGCAACACCACCATCCCTCTCTCTCAAGGCACTTGTGCTTTTTGACATAGACATTAGAAACTGCCTTTCACAGAGTACATCAGTCGACATGACAGACCTCTCCTGGAAACAGGCCCAGCTGAGCCTCAGTAAAGGTGGCTTAGGTCTGCGGTCTCTTGTGCTTCATGCACCAGCCGCTTACATTGCCTCTGTTTGTTCATCAGGGTTTGGCCACCAATCACACACCCACCTTGCCCACGCAGTTGAGATATTTAACACTTGTGTTGCTCCTTCTGATTTAATTTCTCTGGATTCCATCTTAACTTCCCCTTTGAGGCAAAAGGCTCTATCCTCAAAATTGGATGATTTTCAATTCCATGCCCTTTTCAACGTGTCATCAGTGGCGGATAGGGCACGCCTTCTATCCATCTCTGCCCCTCATTCTTCCTCGTGGCTTTCAGTTGTCCCCTCAGAAGGTCTAGGCCTCCACTTTGAGCCAAACCAGTACCATGTTGCTCTCAAATGGTGGCTTGGCTTAGACACTTCAGGTAGCTCACAGTGTTCCCTTTGCCCAGATTCCATCCTAGATCCCCTAGGCCACCATGCTACCACATGCAAACGAGGGGGAGATGTTGTACATCGTCATAACTTGTTGAGGGATGTTTTTGCTGATTCTTGTCGTTTGGCACACCTAAGTGTCAAAGTTAAAGTAGGAAATAACCTAACTCCAGATCATGACCACACAAGACCGGCGGATGTTCTTGTCCACAACTGGTCACAAGGCAAGCCTGCAGCTTTTGACTTTTCAGTTACCTCACCGCTTAATTCACTTAATTTGTCGGAAGCGGGAGTATCTTCAGGAGTAGCTGCTGAGGCCTCTGAGATAAGAAAGCATAACCGCAATGATGGCAAGTGTGAGGATTTAGGATGGGCTTGTATCCCCTTGGTTGTTGAGACCTATGGTGCGTGGGGTCAAGAGGCTGTGAAGAGTTTTGCTCAGTTGGCATCGCGGCTAGCAATCACCTGCTCCAAGCCAAAGTCTGTCGTCATTCATGACCTGTATGGCAGACTTAACACCTGCCTTGTAAAATCAGTGGCATCGGCCATCCTTAGTAGGATCGAGCCCCTTTGAACTGTTTTTGTGTTACATGCCTGCTATATTATGTATCTGCTAATAACAATAATAATAATAATAATAATAATAATTAAAAAAATAAAGCTAAATACTTCTTTGTTCCCATAGCATGTGAGTCTCTTGGTGTGTTTGGTGCTGAAACATTGTCCTTTCTTAAGGACCTTGGCCATCGTCTGCACAAAACCACTGGAGACTCACAATCCTACCAATTCTTACTCCAGCGCCTTTCTGTGGCAATCCAGAGAGGAAATTCCATCTCCGTCTTGGGAACATTAAGTTCCTTTGATGGTTTAGATGACTTTTAGTTCTGTGTGTGAGTGATCGAGTGTGTTAGTGTGCCAGTACATTGTATATGTTAGGTTGTGTTGTTGTTAGCCATATTATAACACTTTATCGAAAAAAAAATATAATAAAATTTTTTTTTTTAAAAAACACATTCCCAAAAAGTCTCGCCCTGCTTTTGCTCTTGCGTTGTCTTTTTCTTTGAAAGCAGTGCTTCACGACAACTCATTGGACTCTTGGCTGAAGTTATTTATGCTTCCAAAGTGCCTCTTGCCTTCAAAGAAAAGGGGTGGTAGGCATAATAAACCAACCCCAATAGATGCGCTATGCAATCTGTGGTGCAGAGGAGAACACGCAACACTATGGAATATGGCGATGAGTCACAGAGCGATAGGCATCCACTCAGATGATTCTATCCCGCGAAATCTCATTAATTTTGCAGTCTCGCTGTCTCGTGAGGGTATGTTTGCTAAAGCTTGTAGAATTTTAGCATCCTCTGGCCTGGCACCAAATAGCGATGACACTTGGAAGTTGTTAAAGGATAAACACCCTGAGGGGCCGCTCCCTATTATCCCAGAAACAACTTCACAATCCATATCACTGAATGAAGATTTTGATGTTTATAATATCCTGAAATCTTTTCCAAAGGGTACAGCAGCAGGTCCTTCTGGCCTACGGGTACAGCACCTGTTGGATGCAGCTTCAATTCCACTTCCCACTACAATTTGTTCCCTTCTCAGGAGGGTTGTTAACCTCTTGGTCTCTGGGAAAGTCCCCCAGGAGGTTTCTCGTTTCATGGCTGGTGGGTCCTTGACAGCACTCAGCAAGTTAAAGCCTGGTTGTGCCCCGGACATAAGACCAATTGCTGTGGGTGAGGTCCTGAGAAGATTGACAGGGAAATGCTTGTGTGCTGTCATTAAACATAGGGTTGTTGATTTTTTTGAGCCCATACAGTTTGGTGTGGCTTGTCCAATGGGTTCAGAAAAGGTTATTCATGGAATAAGGGCCTGTGTGGATAAACATTGGAATGATTTGGACTTTTCTGTTCTCAAGGTGGATTTCAAGAATGCATTCAATTTAGTCTCCAGAGATGCTGTTTTACAGGAATGCGCGAAGCATTTCCCAGATTTGCTTCCTTGGGTGGCATGGTGTTATGGCTCTCACCCTTTTCTGTGGCACCCTATGGGCCAGCTAACATCACAATCAGGTGTGCAGCAGGGAGACCCACTGGGTCCTTTTCTGTTTGCTTTGGTCCTGCATAAGGTTGCTGGAGCTATTAAAGACGATACTGAGTGCAACCATCTATTATATCAAGCTTGGTATCTGGATGATGGCATATTAGCAGGCAAGAAGTCTTCAATTTGTAGATCTTTGACCCTTATACAGGAGTTAGGACCCCCTCTTGGCCTACATATCAATATCTCTAAATGTGAGCTGTACTGCCCAAGTGATGCCTCCCCTTTCCCACCAGAGCTCAAAGTTTTCCAATTGCCTCATTTTGAGATATTAGGATGCCCAATTGGTGACTACATATACTGTGCAAATTTTATTGCCTCAAAACGGCTTGAAGCTCGCAAGCTTTTGCACTGCTTGATAGAGGTTTCTGTCATAGACCCTTAAGTAGCTTTAACATTACTTCGTCTATGTGGTAGTTTTAGCAAGTTAAGCTACTTGGCTCGCTCAATTCCAACCAACTTGGTATCAGATGCTTTCAAGCTCTTCGATGATGACATCCACCACTGTTTCATGGACTGCATAGGTTTTGAAATGTCAGATGAGGCATGGTGTCAGGCCCAACTTGGCCTTAACAGGGGTGGTCTTGGGTTGTGCTCACTGTCCCTACACTCCAGCTCAGCTTTTATTGCTTCCTTCTGCTCCTCTGGGGTGTATGATACAGATGACATACACCTTACAAATGCCTTGGACCACTTCAATTCTACTGTTGCTCCAATTGAGAAACTATCTGTCAATTCTGTGGTTTCCTCACCTGTCAGTCAGAAGCTTCTGTCTTCAAAAGTAAACGACTATTGCTTTCAAGTCCTCTTTGATGAATCCTCCCCTGCTAACAAGGCTCGGTTGCTATCAGTTTCAGCCCCCCACGCGACATCCTGGTTATCAGTTATTCCCTCCACATCCCTAGCTCTCCATCTTGACCCAATTGAATTCAGGGTAGCTGTCAAGTGGTGGCTAGGCCAAGATACCTCCCAGGGCTCTCAGTGTGCTTTCTGCCCTGCCCACAGTCTGGACCCTCTTGGACACCATGCATTAACATGCAAATGTGGGGGTGATGTTATTACACGCCATAATGCTCTCAGGGACACTTTAGCGCACTTTCTTCACCGTGCACATGCTTCAATCGAAGTTGAAGCTGGTGCTGGGCTCTTTCCTGACCATTCACAGTCACGCCTGCTGATATTCTCGTGAAGCATTGGAACCATGGAAGGCCCGTTGCCCTGGACATCTCCGTTGTCTCACCGCTAAATCCTTCAACTTTAGCTGAAGCGGGAGCAACGGTTGGTGCAGTCCTTGACGCAACGGAGAGGAGGAAACACCAGGCCAATGATGTAAAGTGTTTAGCTTTAGGGTGGGTCTCAACCCCTCTAGTAGTTGACTCCTATGGGGCTTGGGGTAACGAAGCTTCAATATTTCTGGCTCAGATAATTGCTAGGCTTGCGATCCACAAGTCTCTGCCAAAGGCACAGATATCTTTTGAGCTTTTTGCAAGCTTGAGCATTTGCCTAACAAGAGCGAATGCCAGAGCCATCCTCCGTAGAATCCCATCTTAACTGTAGTGTGTTTATATATAGCAAGTGTTGTGTGTATGAGCTTATATTATACAATATTATATATGTATTTATAATTTTATGTAAACGATTATTAAAAAATATATATATATAATTATATATAATTATTAATAACAATGATAAAAATAAAATAAAAAAATAAATAAATAAATAAATAAATAATAATAATAATAATAATAATAATAATAATAATAACAATAATTTTTTATTTATAATAATAATAATAATAAATACATACATACAATACAGGTTCTTGCATAAGTATAGAATCCATAATTCAAGAGAGATAGAAATGATTTATCCACATGTGAAATATTATAAAAGGACCAACTATTCTACTATATAGGGAAGTCCCATCCCATCAGCCATATCCATCGCACTCCTCCATCTGATACGAGATCCCCGGAGACACAAATCAGTGGCTCTTATGATTGCAAACGACAAACTGGCCCTCAGCCATCCAATCACTTCTCCATAGGACTTTCCCCATTTCATGCAGATGTACTCAGAGAGGTGTTTAAGATAGTTGGTTGCTTCACATCCCAAGGCACCATCAACTGACACCACAAATGGTGTAAATGAGGCTCGTCTAGCAATAGCTGCATTGTTGTATTTTTTCTTTTTTTCTGTTTCAGCTGATGCTAGGACTGCTGCCACACTTCTTTGAACATGAGAGGGTGCATCGGTGTCTATCACACGTACATCAAAAAGTGCTTGAGCCTGAGGCTGCCAGACCCCTCGTACACCAAGATCAGCTATTAAGGAGGGTTCACCTGTTAGTTCACATGCCTCTTGTATCACTGGTTCCCTGATAATGTCCTTATAAACAATAGATGACAGGTCACCAAGAGTGTCTCTTACTTCATTGTGGCGTCTGGTTATGAGACCTCCTTTCTTACAATCCAGGGCATGTTCATAGCTAAAGGCTGCACCACATCCATCACATATTGCTGGCATCTTCAAAAAAGGTCTATGATATCTGACTGTTAAAGCATCACGAAACTCGGTAGCAGAAAGATCAAAATGATGATCTGTGGTTGGTATCACTGTTAACCATGTAGATGTTTTAAATGTGATTGCTCTTTGTATAGCTCGTACTTGTTTTGTATCAAGAGTGAGAAGCACTGAATCTAATTTGATTTGATCTTGCTGCTGAAGTTCATGATGCATAGTTGATATTGCCTCTGCCATCTTAGCATTGTGATCCATTAATGAAAAAGGTTTACTTTCTTTTATGGCATCTGAAATATGCTTTGTGCCTGAAAACGAAGTGTTGTAAGCAATGCTGGCCATTTCAGCAGGATTACGAATGCCCATACCACCCATTTTGACAAGAATGGAGAATAGTAATTGGTCTTGTTGGGATACTGTACTGTCAAAAAAAGCAGGCCAAAAAGAAGCATTAATAGCATTCCATATAGGGATAAAGGCGTTGCCAATGTTTGGTATTAGTCTTTGCAAGTGCAACCATTCAAATTGAAGAGATTTGGATAATGCTACAAAGGCAGCTTGTGGATATGATTGTGCAGCTTCAGAGAGGATAGTAATAAAGTTTGTCCACTCCTTCACTTTGCCTTGAACAAACAGATTGATTGCTTCCAGGTCTCCAATAAAACCACCCAAAAAACGATGGCCTCTAACTACTTTGACACCAAGGTGATCAAATTTTTCATGTGCTTCTGAATCAAATTCTTTATCCACTATCAGCACGGTCTTCTTTGGTTCTGGGTAGTAATTATTATTATTATTATTATTATTTATTATTATTATTATTATTTATTTTATATAATTGAATTGATACAGTACAAACATGACACAGACACATGATATGCACAAAACAAGTTGCTAGCCTACTGAAGCTCAGGAGGAGGTATGGACCTGGACAGGATCGCGGTGGCATTGGCCCTGACAAGATTCATGCTCAACCTCCCGTATAGCTCATGGATTACCACTGACTTTGACTTTCCCAATGATGTAGCCAAACGGGACCCAAGTGTAGAAAAGAAATCCCTAGCCATCAAACCCCATGCCCCATAAGACTCCGCAACAACCGGGACACATACCCAACCCAAAACAGCACACTTGCCCGTGTTGGCTTTAAGCTTTCTCTCCTCGGTAGCCTTAGCTGCTGCGCCAGCCGTCACTCCCGCTTCCAGAAGGGTAAGTGGGTTAAGCGGAGAAGTAACGGATAGGTCCAGAGCCACAGGCTTGCCCATGCACCAGTGAGGGATGAGGATGTCTGCTGGGCGTGTGTTGCTGTGGTCGGGAGTAAGGTTATGGCCTACTTCTAAATGGACACTAAGATGGGCACGGCGGCAGGACTCGACCACAATGTCCCGAAGCCTGTTATGGCGATAGACAACATCCCCACCACGCTTGCATGTTGTGGCATGATGGCCCAGAGGATCGAGACTTTTTTCAGGACACAGTGCACATTGGGCATCACCGGAAGTGTCTAAACCTAGCCACCACTTGACAGCAACTTGAAATTGTGATGGTTCAAGGTGGAGCCCCTGGCGCTCACATGGTGGCAATGATAACCAGGAGGCTGCATGAGGTGATGAGACGGACAGCAAACGAGCCTTGTTTGCAACTGTAGAAGCTTCCATGAGGGAACTGAGAAGTTGGTTATCGAGCTTCTCTGATAACTTGCCCTGAGAGATAGCAGATGACAGGAAGTCCTCAAACTTAATGCTGTCCTCAGCAGGGACTAACTGATTAAACATGCCCACTGCATCAGACAAATGTTGGGAAGAGTTTGGGGCTAATCCTGAGGAAGACAAAGAAGAAATGAAGGCAGCACTTGCATGATGGGCAAGGGACCTTAAACCCAGGCCACCCCTGCTCAAGCTGAGTTGGGCCTGTTGCCAGGCAGCGTCCGATGCATCAATGCCTGTGGATGATGAGAAACACCGGCGAACATCCTCATCAAACAATTGCAAAGCCTTAAACGAAAAGGATGGGGGGGTAGCGCGAGCAATGTGATTTAGGCGACAAAAACCACCACAAAGGCGAATTAGAATAAATGCCACATGAGGGTCAATTGCCCCAACTTCCTCAAGTTTATCTAGAAGGAATTTGGATTCAACACGCTTTGAAGAAATAAACAAGGCACAGAACTCTGCATCACCAATAGGGATTCCTAGAATTACAAAACATGCTTTGTTTGACTTAACAATCTGCTCAGGAAATCCCTCAAGGTGGTTACGGCTCTAGATCTCACACTTTCCCACATTGATGAAAAGCCCTAAAGAGGGTCCATCCTGTTGGAGCAGTGATATAACCCTCAGCAAAGCAGACCTTGGACCAGCTAGGACCCCATCATCTAAGTACCATGCATGGAGCAAAAGGCTCGAGCAATCAATGTCCTTAGCTATTTTAAGCACTAGGATGTTCAGAACAAGGGAAAAAAGGAGTGGACCCAGAGGATCGCCTTGCTGGACTCCAGACTCTGATGTGAGAGATCCCATAGAATGCCACAACAATGGGTGCTTACTGTAGCACCAACTTACCCATGGAAGCAACTCCGGAAAATGCTTTTCACACTCGGATATGAGAATTTGACGAGAAGCTAGGTTAAAAGCATTCCTCATATCAACTTTGAGGACTCCAAAATCCTCGTCCATCCAATGCTTCTCAACACAAGATCTTACACTGTGTGCAATTTTCTCAGCTCCAAAGGAGCACGCAACACCATACTGATAAGGACTAAAGAAATCTGCAGCCTTTGTCTTTATTGCCACACATAGACATTTTGCCGTCAACCTACGAAGAGACTCACCAACTGCAATAGGGTGGATATCTCCTGGTGATGACTTATTCAGAGCTGTGAGGTTGGCTCCAGCCAGGTAAACAGAAACCTCTTTATGAGCTTTACCCAGTGCCAGCATGTTGATGACTGCTCTAAGTGATTGAAGCATAGGTGTTTGTAGGTGTACTTCTGCTGCATCGATTAGATGTTGGATACGAAGACCTGATGGCCCTGCTGCTGTGAGCTTAGGAAAAGACAATAATGATATCTCAGTGACATCACCGCTAAATCCTAACGTTTTATCAGTAGCGGGATTGTCAGCTGGGGCAGCTGCGTTGTCCACCAACCACTTTGACTGAAGCGGGGGTGAGATGTGGGTCTTCTGCTCTGGTTGCTGAGGCAAGAGAGCATAATGCCAATGATTCCTAGTGTGCTGAGCGTGGATGGGTGTGCATTCCCCTAGCTGTGGAGTCATATGGATGCTGGGGCATGGAAGCACAACAATCCTTCTTGCGGCTTGCGGCTCGTCTAGCCATCCAAATGGGATGTAACAAATCACAGGCTACCACCATCTTGTACCAGAGGCTAAGCCTTTCACTTGTGAGAGCCAATGCTAGAGCCTTGCTCTCCCGTGCAAGTTTTCGGCATTTGGAGGAGGGGGGTTGAGGTGTGTGGGTGTGGGGTGGTTGCTTCTGTGACTTTGATTTTGTTGGTGTGCTGTACAGTGTATGTAAAAATTTGCATGTATTATAATTATAATTATTATAATTAAAAAATAAAATAAAAAAAATAAAAAAAATAAAAAATAAATAAAAATAAAAAATAAAATAATAATAATAATAATAATAATACGTGCTCCACCCTGCCCAACTTAGTTATCCTGGGAGCCCCAGTGGGGGATTACATACACTGTTCCAGGGTAATTGCAGAGCTGTGCGCACAGGCCAAACCTCTACTCCAGTGCCTACAAGAGATGGCAGGAACTGACTTGCAAGTGGCTGTCACACTTCTTCGGGTAGCAGGAAGTTATTGCCGGATGGTTCATTTGGCTCGTGCCACCCCACCCAATTTGGCCTCTGATGCTCTTGAACAGTTTGACAAGGCAGTGAGAGATTGTTTTTCAACTTGTCTTGCAGTTGACGTTTCTGATGGAGCGTGGCATCAGGCACAACTTGGACTTAGGCATGGAG